>CAJHNH020001469.1:127500-260000 GCA_905116865.2 Candidula unifasciata
CAACAAACTACATAATTAATCAGTTAGATACAGTCTACACAATTACAGGTTTGCTGCGATGGAACTCCATTATGCTCTTTTGTCTTCATTGTAGACTTTCTCAGTCTTCTGTTCGTCCACCTCTTGATGTTGTTCTTCCGCTTCTATTATGTCCACATCCTGCACTCTTGCTTTTTACAAGAGTGTTATGTCCTTTAATGTGGTAAAACTATTTAAGTTACTTCTTTTTTGTTTCTTTCGTTAACTCACTTTTCATTGAAAATCTTTCCACAACCTCTGTGTTCGACTGTTTTTTGTTGTTGTTGTTTTTTTTTCATAAAATACGAAACATTTTTCTGTTGCAAATAAGAAAACAGTGAAAGTTCGGGAGTATCTGACAACACTTTATTCCGTAAGGATTTAGTAGAGTCAAGTTCACACGAATACACCGTCGTTAAAGGATTCCGTTTACTTGACATCACAACAGAGCAAAGTAAAAACTGCAAAATATCAAAGCAGAGGGAAACTAGAATATCTCAGGGAAAACCAGTGTGGTAATTGAGATATAAAGAGATACGAATTTACCACTGTCTTAGTGTCTGCTTTTGGGAGAGGAAGTGAAGGAAAACTAATCACCAACCTAAACATCCACACGTTAGTTTCCATCAGTCTTCAGTAGAACTGCTTCCGATATTGCTACAGATGACTAGAGTTGAAGCTAAAAAAGTAGAATGGCAGGTGCTTCCACTGATAATGTATTACACTATCATATGTTTATGGATAAGCATCGCTAAGTGAACAATGAACTATGTATCACCTTTCTACCGTATCTGACTACTAGAGAAAAGGGTTCATATAAGAAGAAGCAAACTGGAATATGTTGTGACCACTGTTTAAATCTGCGTGTTTGTGTCAGGGGTGAGGGGGGGGGGGGAGGAGTAAGCTATTCGAGAATATTCTTCACGGTGTTTTTGTTATGGCATGAAGGGATGTCAGCACACGAACTGATATATGCTATTGAAAATCGCAGATTGTAGTCATAAATTATTATACCAGTCGGCAAGGCAGTTGATGATGATATTTCAAGTTTCTGTTGCTTCAGAGTCAGTTATAATAATTATGCGCCATGTCTAAACTCTTACGCTATCATGGTTTACCATATGGCATGATTATCATAATGACGGTTTAAGTGTATGTTTTTGCTAATCAATGGCAGCATAAAATACAACATAAACTATTATTAGAAAGCTTAATAGAAGGAATTGTAAAGACGCGGAAAATTCAACTGAACATTTAGATCAAAGTCATTTTCAATCATCATCATCATCATATAGCAGGTCCTTTGCAGAACGTCGCTCTCATCACAGTCTACCTGAAAGAAACTCGGTCTCTCGCCAGTTCTCCCGCCTCATGCAATTTCACACTCAAGAAGTCACTTATATCCTGTGCCCGTCTTCGTGTCGGTCGGCCTCTGCCCCTCCTTCCTGGTACCATGCCTTCTGCTATATTTGTTTCAAATCCGTCGTGGCGCTTGATATGACCAGCATATTTTAGTTTTCGAGAAAGGATGCTGTTTATTAGCCAATCTTCCTTGATGTTCAGATCTTTTAAGATGTCAATATTTCTCATCTTCTTTGTCCAAGATATTCTGAGAATCTTTCTATAGCATTTCAGCTCAAAAACCTCTATTCTCTTTCTTAAGGACGGAGAGATAGTCCTAAACTCACATCTGTATGTAGCCACAGGGAAGATGCTTGCTCTCAAAATTCTAAAATTTATCTCCTTGCTGGTGCTTAACCATAGACTTTTAAGGCTGTTCAATCTTTGCATTTTCAATAGAGTACTAAATACTCCTGACATGTGACCAGAGAACACTCGGACAAGAAAGCAGAGCTTTTAAGCAACCAACCTTAACAAGAAACCCTAAAATGTTTGAGGTTTGAGGTTTTTAAAAAAACGGATCAACATCATGGCACACGGGTAGTAACCCATATGTGCTCCGTTCTTCTTCTAACTCAAGTCTGAGTCTGAAGAAGCTCAGCACAGTCCACAAGCTGTGTAGCACCGGCGAGGATCCTGAAATACTTTTGGTAGATTTGTAACTCTAAATGTTGCATAGGCAGCACCGTTAGGATACTCTTTTCGATTTTCAACTGCCAATGAATTTTTTCTACGCGCGCAACAATGCACACGGGCGTCTGATCTCACTACCCAGAGGCCAGAAAAATGTTAATGGAAGACTATTTTACAGAAGAAAAATAATGTATGGAAAAAAAAAACGGAGACACACAAACGTTAAAACCTTTAACAAAGAAATATAGATTGCTGAAAACTAATCCCTGCAATACATAGAACGATAATAACTGAGAATTAAACGATTTTATAAGGATTAGCGGTCGGTTTAAGCATCGGAGCAAGATTGTTTGGCAGTAATTGAAATATCGTATCTGTACTTCCTTAGTAGTACTGGCTGCAAAACAAGCACTGTCGTGGAAAGCAATGGAGACTAAGCAGCACAACATTTGACGATAATCAGTAAATCGTGGAAATATTAGGCCGACTTCAAAGTTAACACAAGACGTGCATGCCAAAAATAATTCTCATTTTTTGGGGAACAATTAATTGGTATCATCTTTTGTCTTGTCAACTATAACGTTCATATATTTACTCAAACCTTGGTAACTGGTGTTTTTGAATAAATCATGTTATTTTTATTTTACATTCGTCTTCTACCATTATTATATCCACTACTCGCATGTTGCTTACGCACGTCTTTTCTCATTAAGTAATATTACCAGAGCATAATATGTCTTTGTATTACAGAAGTCGTCCCTGATGCCATCAAACGGCGAATATTATTAGCGAGGTCAACTGAGAAACAGAAAGACACATTTTGTGTGTGTGTGTGTGTGCTTTATAGACTACACCAAAGCTTTTGATAAAGTGAAACATGTTGACATGATACAATTGTTGGAGGATATCAAAACTAATGGAGACGATATAATAATAATAATAATAATAATAATAATAATAATAATAATAATAATAATAATAATAATAATAATAATAATAATAATAATAATAATAATAATAATAATAATAATAATAATAATAATAATAATAATAATAATAATAATAATAATAATAATAATAATAATAATAATGAAATTTACTGGAAGCAAGAAGCAGCAATAAATTAAGTAAAGTTGGCAGTTACAAACTGATAAAGCCAGGAGTGAGACAAGGATGCGTTTTGTTACCAAATCTCTTCTCTCCCTCTCTCTATAGTGAAACAAAAAAGAAAAGAATAGAGGTCAAGGATAGACCAGGAATACTAGTTTGAGGTTAAAATATAAACTATCTTCGTTATGCAGAGGATACAGCACTAATTGTTGAAAACGCAAAAGACCTACAACAACTATTAGACATTGTGGTTCTAGAGAGACGACTTACCTTGATTGTCAAGACAACAGAAGCAATGTTTATATTCAAGAAGCATATAACTCCAAAATGTTACATAGCAGAAAAAGGAAAAGTGTTAAACGGAGTCATTAGAATAAAGTATTTGGGGACATCCATAACATCAGATGGACGATGTGAAACAAACATTAGGAGCAGAATCGGTCGGGCAAATGCAGCATTTCAGAAGATGAAAAATATCTTATGTAATATATCACTCTCATTAAGAATTTAAAAAAAACGAGCACTTAAATGTTATATCGAGCCTGTTCTGTTTTATGACAGTAAATCTTAGAATGTGAGCAAAGACATTAGGAAGAGTTTGAAGGCAACTGAGATGTGGTTCTTGAGAAGAATGTTGCGGATACCTTGAAATGTCAGAATTACTAACAATGATTGCCTGAAAATAGCTAATGAAAGTAAAACATTATATAAAAATAGAAGAAAACAGTTGTTTGATCGTGTGATTAATAATGTGGCAATGGAAAATATCGCGACGACTGGAAAGATCACTGATAGAAGAGGCAGAGGCAGACTAAGAGAAATGATGGCAGATGGCTTAAGACAGTGGCGTGGTGGAATATCATCAGTTGAATTGATCCAGAACACAAAAGACCAAGATCTGTGGAAATGTATGAACGCCTAGCCAGCTGGCTAGGTGCTTGATGATGAGAATGATTATGATGATGATTATAGCTTGGTATGTGTTCTACATCCTTTTATCTCTTTCCATGAATCGTAAGTCGCTTTCTTCATTTAACGCAACTCTCCTAATCATCATCATGCGCCTTGCCAACTGGCGTGGGCGGTTCAGCCTTTCCAAACTTGAGATCACCAACAGCATGTATCAGTTCAATACTGACACCTTTTCACATAATGCAGCTCGATCTTCACCACAGCACTGCCTTTCATTTCATTTCTTTACTGTAGGCGTCTTCCTCCATTGTTACTGTTCCTGTCTGATTTCAAGCGTCCTGCATTTAATCTTCGTTTTTTGCCTGTTACATTAATAATTTATCTGTAATTTTTTTTTTTTTTGCCACACAGTCGTTTGTTGTAAATTTCCCCTACTTAGAGGTTCAGATTGGAGTCTCTCGTCATCAAGTTTGAATACACCATGGTCTTCTTCATACTCTCCAATACGTGTACAATAATCAATATAGTTAGCAATACGTTACTAGAGTTTCGTTAGGCAGACCAAATGAACAATGATAAAACGACATATGGTTTCTTCTGTTGCGTTTTATATCATCGTGATCCTTTGTGGGCCATTAGACGTCACACATGACTAGCATTCTATTCCTCCACTAAGCACTACTGCATGCAAATCTCTCGATTTCTGACCTGGAGTTCTGTCCAGCGTTTTTAACTTCTTGTAATCATCTTCTTCTAAATTTTTCCTTGGACGTCCTCTTTTTTTTTCTAAGACCATTTGTTTTTCCTTTTAGTGCTTGTTTTGTAATTATGTTCTTATTGTATCTTAAAATGTGCCTCTATATATCTGCATATTCGTTGTCTTTTTGCAGTCGATTCGGGTATTTGTCCAGATATTTCTCTTATCTCCCCACTTCCTTCAAAAATTCATCCTATTTAATGTTTAAAATTTGTCTCAGCCATTTATTTTCAGATGCATTTAACTTTCGTTCCTTATCTTCGGTTGTTCTGCTGGCATGTGTTAGAATCGAAATAACGTTAGTATATTCGTCTCAAACCGTTATAATTTGGATCTGCATATTTTTCTGATGCTTTCAAAGACTATTGTTGCTTTGCCAATGCATGTCAAAATATTTTACACGTCGTGTCCCCTTGTGGGATGCAATGTTTCGTTATTTGAAGCCCCACTGTGACAAACCAACGGAATATTTCAGCCCAGCAAGAGTTTATTGCATCTTGTTAGTTAAAACAATTGCGCACTTCAAATAAATGTAGATGCGGAAATAGTAGTAACTAAGAAAAAACGTCATAATTTATGTGCTTTTTAACGCCGTCGTACATTTACGTCTGGTAGGGAGTGGCTGAGATCCCCTGTAAACCCTGACTGTATCCTAAAATATTTTATCGGGATCCTACCATTCTTTGACTCCTTATCTGAATATTCCGTGACTTCATCAACCTTGATACTTGTCCTTTGGACAATGGTAAAAACTTAATAGTTCCTACATATTATGACGTTCCTTAGGTTACTATTCACGGTTAGGACTATTCATTAGGGAATCCTCTATCACATTGCCATCTTTTCTGTGAATACTCATTTGGTATCCTTGCGTAATGATCCTACACTATAAACCATCATCCTGTGCCATGCAGTATCATCAGTTGTATATACCCTACATTGCGTATATTTATTATATTATGATAACAGGGAGGGACCCTTTGTCGAGCCGTCAGCTGTATGGGCATATGGGGCTGGTCTGTGCTTAATAGACCAAGTGGCACCTGTGCGTTGAAATGGTCAACATCACACCAGCTGCCTTTACTCCCCATGACTATACCTAGTGTCCATTCAAGGCGAAGTCGACCTGGGTCTGCTAGGACTCCAACTCACGACTGTCCAATCCGCATGCGAGCGTGTGTCCACTAAATCATGTCAAGTTTCATATGATAGTGCAAAGAATTGTATATGTATAAAACAATATTATAAAATGTTAGAGCTGTTTATTATTGATATTTATGCTCGTGGAGAAAGAGAGTGTATGTAATACCTTGCTCTTTTCCCTTACTACTCTGATAACACAACAAACACCGCAACACTTCTACCCGCCACATAATTGTCTGCATAATCCTCACCCCAAGGACAACTGACATATTTTTCAGGTACCCTATAACCACCGTAGATTGCCAACACTGTAAAATGGAAAGAACTGAGATCCGAATTTAATTAAACAGACTACACGTTGAAGACAGCCACTGGTTACTAATGTTGCCAGTTATGATATTCCACCCTAACGAACTTAAAGCTGAGTGACGTTTGAAATAGATTTGGATTGTTTCGGTGCTACATGATGTTCTTTGAATTGTTGAAGAATTGAATAGGGTTTTCTGGGTTGGGTTGTATCAATAAATATTTTTATTAAGTATAACTCAACTGTCTGATTACTAAAATTGATATCTGTTTTAATGCCTTGTTTGATGAAGTATTTTACTCTTTGATTCCATTGAGTTCAGTTATGAATGTATTAAACTTTGATTATTCTCAAGTTTATTTAGAAGAATATATATATTCAGTTCTTTTCCGGGGATTCACCCTATTAGTATGATTCTCTGAATTTCCCTTTCTTTCTATGAACTCAGGGACCAATAAATTTCCCCTAGACAATCTTATTTCGAGCCCTGTAAAACATTTAGGAGGGATTATAGGGGATCTCCAGGCGAGGATAAATTCCACCAAACAAGTTTACGACACCATCCTCCGAATATAGCTGGGCCACTATTGTAGCCATGGCGGCTGAAAGGGGTTTCTGCATGGTGGCACTGTGTGTCACCTGGTGTTTGTCGCTTGTATGATGTCCTGGTGAGGTACAATAAGCAAGTAGCAACAAGCAAGCGTATCATAATTTCCTTTGTCGTATCTCCTGGACAGTCAAAATAGCTACCCAAATAGGTGATAGATATGGTCCGTTACATTTATTGGTTTGTTCTCTAGCATGACTTCTACATGACTTGTTGTTAGTATCTTCAATATGTATGTTTTCCCGCATTGTTCGACATCAGCCATGATAAATATTCAGCAGTTCTGAGTCACAAACAGGACGATGAGTCTAACGTCGCCGCCAGTCCGCACAATTTATTTTGACATGGAGCTCCTTTAGATCAGATCTCAAACAACTGCCTGGGGGACAAAGGGTGACACCACAGCACATGTTAAAGAGTCTGTCTGTCTGTTCCCCAGTCATAGTTGACAGATTTTATGATGCATATTTTGTGTAGGTGTGTTCTAAGACGCCAGTGCCTATTTACAAGCCTAACAATTATTTGTTCCCTCCTGTTTAATTTGTTCACGTTGACACTGTCTTCTGTAACCACAGAGCAGCCTTGAATGTAATTTGTCCGGATTTGTAACCTTGAATTCTCATTTCAAAGACTCAATCGATTGTATCAGTTTAAGCGTAATTGAGTTTGTAGTTTAAATTATCGTGAATGAGAAAGTGCAATCAGATTTGTAAAAATCATTCTGGCTTGATTCACTGGGTTCGGAATATTATCTGGAATATTAAAGCGCAGTAATAATGACGTTCGTGTAGTGATTTTGGTGATGCAGAAAGCGGTTCACGGGGAGCATTGTAATGTGTATAATAATTAGGAAAGCCACATTTTTGTACACACTATTATCACCATAATAATTATACGTTGGTATAAATTATAAACATGCAAGTCAAACTGTTCAACTAAATCATGTCCATATTATAACATAACTGTGCTTTCATCAACCCAGCGTAACAACTTCTAAAACCTTCCATAATATTCTTTTTATTATTCTTTTTTTGTTCGCTTGAAATATATTATCTATACCTGCAATGTTGTCTCTAGTGAGAATTTTAATGTCTTTTGTAATTCACACAGCTACAAGTGGAGTTTGGTTTTCTACCGGTGTTTCTTTTGGCCAGAAATTTTGCCTTGATATGTTGTAATAAGAGCATTCTTAGAGAAAGTGAGGTGCCAATCGGCATGTGCACATGGCTGCTTCGGGGGCCGCGTTAGCGCAGTCGATAAGAGGCTCGCTTTCAAATCCAGCTACGACTCGCTGCAGCCACGGTCGGTTTTCGAAACTGGGCGGCTCCCGGGGTCCACCCAGCCTCTAGGAATTGGGTATCAGAGTTGACACTCTGGGGTAAATGGAGGAATGTCGCTGTAGCTACAGAGTTAACGAAAGAACATACTTTTTTTTTTCAAGAAGTCGCTGTTTGAGCATGCAGTCCCGAGTATGAATGAATAAGGAATTGACATCCTCTAGACATCTCTAAACCCACTCAGTCTCTTCCTCGATAGATACCGAAGCGTCGACATGCTGATATTACCAATAGCAAACTGAATAAAATGCTATGTATAACACCCAGTGTTGAACTTCATCCACCCCCCCCCCCCCTTTTTTTTTCCGCAAATGAATTAGTTTTTCGAGGTCGGGACACTCTAAAGTCACAAATATTAGTCCGCTTCTGAATGTATAATGGAGGCTTAATGATGTGCCTTCTGTGTAAAGAAAATAAATTATGACACATCCATGTGTGGTTACTGGGGTCCCATTGTAAAGAGAACAAGAATAGACCCACTGTCTCCTCAACAAGCATGTCGTAAGAGTTCGTCTAATTTGGAGCCTCTGTCAAAGTCAAAGTGCATCTGCCTGATAAGCAAGGAACCATCAGTCCGGATACAAATGAGTCAGATCTGTAAAACTGATGTGCGCGCAAAACTCGGATTCTGGAACAGGAAAAGATTCCAGAAGTGGACGAACAACTAGAAGTTTGCACCGGATTTACAGCCGGTGAAAGGAAAAAAGAAGAAGATTTACGACGACGCATTACGTATTCTTGCTTGGCATCTTTATTCATACTATGAAAAAAAAATCACAAAATCAAGCTCATTCTGTTTTATTGTCTGTCAGTATACGGTCTTGAGTATTCCAAGATCTTTGTCACCAGTGTTTAGTTTTCTATTTAGTAGTTTGGTTACTTCTAAACGTTTCATCATACATTGGCTTTTGTATTGTCTTCAAATAATCTACACATTTACTCGTAATTATGTAGTTCTGTCTAACTATGCCTGTATCCTATGGCTGTATCCGTTAAGTTAGCAAATAAATACTAATTATTATCATGTCCTCTTCTTCTGCTAATTTTGCTTCAAACAAGCAGTGTGTACTTTGTTTTTAGGTAGGGTGCAATATCTTCTCCTTTAGGCCCAATAGATCAGATTTCAACAAACGCCCTTCTTCTTTCTGACTCTTCTCATAATTATTCTATACTGTTCGAAAAAAAAGAACCTAGATATCAGATAAAGTGTTTTTATTATTTTGTAAATACAATTTCGCACTCGGGTGCGCGAAACGCAGTCTGAAATGTTGTATACCGTGTCCAGTGGACATGTGGTCGTAAATTACGTTGGTTTTTTTAATTATTAGAATGCACTGGTCAAATAAATTTCAGACCATATTTGTGAGCATAGCTCATAATACGCGCACAAAAAAAGACACCCTAATTTGTAGTGAACACTCTTAACTGCGCACGCAATTGAAACCCCGTAAAAAGATAACGCTACAACAAAACATTCAGTTTTTTTTCAAACAGTTACGAATAGTACTTCTGTCGGTAAATTTGAGGAATATTGCTATTGGCGGAATGCTGGAAGGAGAAAGTCAAAGTCAGGTTACGAGGCATCTAAACGCGCATTAGATAACCATCAATCGACTTGGGCACCGGTTCCAAGCCATTCGTTCTGTTGAAGACCGACATCCCAGTTGACGACCCAGAGGGAGAAACAGCAAAGAACGCTTTATTTGGCTTAGTCACTTTAGAGACAGTTTTACAAGAGCTTTTCCAATTGCGCAGGCAGTGCCTCAAGGACGTCATGTGTCTGATCAAACTGTTCGGAACAGACTGCAGGATGTTGCGCTTTAGGCATGACGACCACACCGAGAACCTGTCCTAATGAGTCGCCGCCGCCAAAATCGACTTCTTTGGGCCGACTAACATCGTCCCTGGGCAAATGACAGTCAGGGAAGACGTGCCTGGTTCGGTGACAAATCGTTCTTTTTAGACGGGGTAGCGTCTACCGTCAAAGAAATGAAGATTTAGCTAAAAACTGTGTTGATAAAGCTCTGCTGCATGGTGAAGAAGGTCTTGTGGTGTGGGGAATGACCAGTTACAACGGAAGAAGTCAATTAGTGCACACTGAAGGAATCTTGAATCCGCAACGATAGGTCGATGACATTATTCGACCACATTTCCTTCCATTTTAGGATGCCAACATATCTTGTTTCAACAGGACAACGCCTACCCTATTCGGCACGGTTGACCACGCAGTTCCAGGCTGCCAATAACATTTAAACTCTTGTCTAGCTATCCCTGTCTGGAGACTTGAGTCTTATCGAGCAACTGTTGGATGAGCTGCAAAGATATGTTTGTCGCCGAGACGTTGCTCCAGCCAATGGTTGTGATCTGTTCCAGGAACTCCAGGAAGAGTGGGCAGCCATCCCCAGGCCCACATTAGACGTCTAATCGTATTCTTGCCCAGGAGATGCTAGTCACTGATCCACGCATGAGGAGGCCACACACCGAACTAACGCCGAAAAATTATCCAAACACAAATTTAAAAAAAATGCTAATTGATTGGTGCAGCACTAATGTATTCTTGTGTGAAATTTGAGTAAGTTCACATCTTGCCTTACAAAGATGCATGATATCAAAATTGTGATTATGTATGTTCCTTTCAGTAGATATGCCTATAGCTTTGCCTTGAGTCAGCGGCTTTGGCTTAGGCATTGTGAGGTTCCGGCGTTGATCTCTGCTGCAGGTCATTTGGCAGCAGTGTTGGTTTAGATAGTGGTAAAGACAGCCGACCGCCAAGCTGCAGCTGCAAACTACTGACCGTAAATGTCCCCCCCCCCCCCCATACCCCCCGTCCCCCCAAAAAACGACAGCAACAATGTTTTTTTTAAAATGCTGTTGTTGGTTCTGCAACGTCCTGTAAAAGACACACGTCTAACTTTTATGACGTTTGAAAAGTCCTACAGGGCAGCAATCTTCATAGTCCAATGAACCTGGTTTCTGCGACAAAGCTTTTGTTTGAGTAGATTACAATATATGTTTAGACTATTATCAAAAGAAACTTCAGTGACCCTTTTTTACGAAAGTGGCGCCACGAACATATGATGCTAACCCATATTCTCATAGACCAACGGCAATGGGTGGGTGATGCTGTCATCATGACGCTGTCAAACTATTATAGCCTCCATTAAAATATTTCAAAATGCTAAAGGGCATACACCTTCCCAAACGTGATTTAGATTCCCATTCTGTATATTTAGCATTTCCTCTGTACTGATACTTCCAAATCCACATTTCCGTTTCCCAAAATCTTTAATATTTTTGTTCGTTTTTTACTTATCGCGATTTGATATGAAAATCCTAGAAAAAAAAAAAAAATTGTTGTTAATTCAGGGAAGCAAGGGGTCACTACATGGAATTTTTTGTTAATTTGTGACAAAAATATCACTTTTTCAATTAGTTCGTTTTTGTAAAGTTCGACATTCGTAGAATAGATTACATACAAGATTTGTGTCATTTGTGAACAATATAGCGTTGAAAAGTTGATGCTAAAGACACCACCCCATGTATTTTTTTGGGATAAAATAAATTTTGTACCACAAAATAGCAATGTTTGACACATAGCAACAGCTGTTTCCAAATATTATTATAGGGCATGTTATATATCATTTTTACCGCCGTCCAAATACCTTTTCATTTCTCTATATACGGAAGCACCTGCGAGCTTTGCCGACAATATACGAAACTAATAGAATCATAGCCATACCAACATTTCATTGGCTCTATTATTTGGCAGCATTTGATTGGTACCTATGAGACATTTCCTTGACGACGAATATCCTACGCATGCGCAGAGCGTGGGTTTCCCCAATGTTGTTGTGCTGATTCATTTCCATCGCATTTTGAAGTTCTGACGGCTGGTGTTTTAATTAAGATTATTATATACGCTTTCATTATGACAAGAAAAGGATTTGTGTTTGGACAAAAAAAAGAGATATAAAAAGCCTAGAGGAATTCATGCAAGGAAACTTAGGAAATCTTTGAATCTGAGGTAATTTTTCTACTTCTAAAATTAAATTTATGATGTCGTTTTCACGTTTCGCTTTTGCTTTTATTTCGTCTCGATCACCATTAAATTAATGCTGGTAAATGTGATCGATGCTAATTTAATGCTTCTTTTATTTTTGTGTTCCAGCTCTACTTTGGATGCTGACACCAATGAGCCTACGGGTACTGAAGGTGCTGCTGAAACTGCAAACTCAGAAAGTTGTTGTAGAGCACAGCAGAAGTTTGAAGTATACAACAACAAGAATCTGACTGGGGAAACAACCAACTATGACCTTTCATCCTACACAATTATTAATCAACGTTTCTTCAGTTCCCTTGTCTCTGCAGTGGGCTGCAGAAATTGTAGATGTAATAATTTACAACTGGTTACGAAAAAGACAAATGGTCTGGCCTCCCTTATAGAAATTTGCTGTCCAGATTGTGAGTCACAGTGGTCAGACTGGACATCTCCACAAATTGACAAACAGTATGACATCAACTATAGGGCAGTCATTGGGTGTAAAGACAATGGCATTGGCTATGCTAAGTTGAATTCTTTTCTTTCTGTCATGAATATTGAAAATCAGATCCCTCAAACAACATATTATACATTAGCAAAAAGTGTGAGCCTTGCAGCCAGGAAAGCAGCAGAGGAAGCAATGTGCCGAGCAGCTTCTGTTGTTGCAGAAAGATCAGCAACTGCAGTTCACCAACCAGACAAAGCCAGTGACACAGGGTGCCCCATCATCACTGTATCATACGATGGCACATGGCAGAAGCGAGGCCATTCATCGCAAAATGGAGTCGGGGTTGCCATCGATGTTGATAGTGGTCTCGTTCTGGATACGCAAGTCATTAGCAATTATTGCAAAATGTGTGCTAATGGTCCAAAGCCAAGTTCGCCTGAATTTCTTAACTGGATGGAAAGGCATAAATCTGAATGTCAGAAGAATGCAGATTGTTCTTCAAATGCCATGGAGACGGCGGCAGCGAGGATGATATTTTCCAAAAACATCGGCCAACATTTTCCTCGCAAGTTGGCAGCATCATCTACCCTGTTGTGAAAAGGTTGACAGACCCAGATCTTCTTCAACGCTGTGCTAAAATGAGCACTCAGAATGCCAATGAAAGCTTTAATGCATTGATTTGGCAGCGCTGTCCTAAAACAACATTTGCTTCGATGTCAGCAGTGGAGACAGCAACTTCCCTTGCCACTCTGTCTTTCAACTGTGGTCCTATAGGCCTTAAAATGGTATTTGACAAAATGGGACTGGAATGGGGACTTGCAAACAACTTGTATGCTACAAGAATGCTGAAGAGAAAGTATTATGATTCCAAAAAACAAACGTTAAGTCTTTCGAAGTGGAAGAGGAAAAACCAGAAAAAACGGCGACTCGAACAAGAACACCAGCATGATGTAACAGAAGGCATAACCTATGTTGCTGGTGGATTTAATTGTTAAATTTATGTGACATTTTCTGTGGATATGATGCAGAATACAACAGATAGGGTAAGAACACATTATTTCTTTATTAATTATATTTTAAGTGACTTTGAAAGTTTAAAAGTCATTTTTCTAACAATTCTGTTTTTCTGTTTGTTGTGTGTGGGATCTCCTAAACTCTCAGCTAATATAAAGACTGGAGACGTGAAATTTGGTGTGGATACCCCTAACACAATATTAAAGATACATGGCTATTTAAAAGTATAGTTTATTAAGTATTTTGTTTTTAAATTTGATTATTATCTCAGAAAGCTACATTTTTGTATTTTTTCAACATACCTAAATTTTAATATTCTAAAAAAAATATAAAGAAACATTTTTGAAGTAAATAAACTAGCCAAGTTCCTAAACGTAGGTTTAAAGTTCATGAATCAATCATCTGTTTCTCAATACCTTTGTTTGTTTTTGGAATTTCAGTTGACTAAGTACATGTCGTTTTTTCATCAAGATGGCGGCTGTTGCCATGGCAACCATGTTTTTTTAAACTTGAAGTGTACAAATGTATCAACATACATCCCTACAAATGACCATTATAAAATAATTGGTCTAACATTGTAAATAAAAAAAAAAAATTTTTTCATGTAGTGACCCCTAAAATAAACTTTCTTCCAGCCAAATTGCAGATTATTTTCTTGTTATTTTGCCGCTGTTATTTGCAGCCTTTGCTTCGTTTTAATTGCCATGTCAGATTACGGGAATCCTTTTGTCATTTTAAACCAGTCATCTCGCTGCGTCATTTTCTACGTCTGTTTTTATTCAGTGTCAACATTTGTCCAGTGACTTGATTACTAATTTTCACATGGGAATAATACTAGAAACTCTTTGATGTTTTGTATGAACTTTTCAGAACTGTTATTATTCATTTTCTCTGTAACCTTAATAATTGCAGTCTACTAGCCGGCATGATGGCAGTAAATAGTGGTGATTGAAACAGATCATGAATTCGTTGTTGCTTCTGAATCTCAATTTCCCACAGTTTTTATCTTTTTTGATATATTCTTTTACGTAATCCAAACTGTCGAAACTTATAGGAGACGCAATAATATTTGAATATTATATTATATTTTATATTATGGTTAATAAACTGAGGTGTTATACATAAACTTCAAATTAAAACCTAATATTACGTGAAAATAGGTAAATCAATAGCGGCAGTTCGCCAATATTTACCAGAGAGGTTGTGGATATACGGCTTTAAATAATGTCAGCAAAGACAGTAGGAATAATTTGTAGAAACTGAAGCCTTTGTGAATGGTGTAATCAAAATAAGGATTACGTTTTTAAATGACATCTATAACATGGAATCAGCGGCGTCTGTGGCTAAGGCGTTGCGAGTCTGACTCGTAATCTAACGTACCGCGATCGAAACCTGCGAGGGCTACGTGGATTTTTATCGTGGTATGGGACGTCGCAGGTCGACCCAGCCTCAAATGGATACCAGGATGGGCAGTCCTGGGAAAGTAAAGACGGCCGGCGTAATGGTGACCACATTACACACCGAGTGCCGACTAGTCTGTAAAAATATGGGTGCTCTTCCCATATGCCCGATGCGCCTAGGGCGTGTAAAGGGATCTTTACTTTACTTTTTACTTATAACATGGAATCAGTATGAATGACTTATTACAGGAGAAAAGAAACAAAGAAGCCAACAAGGCAGTGCACTTGTATACCAACTGAAACCATTATTAGGGCATCCAAACATAAATATGAGGGCTAAGAAACGAATTATAAATAGCATATTCATATCAATACTTTATTGGTTACTGATATTCCCTTGTAGGATGCAATTTTTCGTTTTTTTTAAGCCCTACCCTTGCTCTTTCCAGGGGCCGCAATATAGCCCGGCCATAAATATGATCTAATGGCTGAACGCGGTTTCCGTGACCTCTCCACAGGTGGTCCTCATCCACATGGTGGCACTTCTTGTCATCGGGTGTTTATCGCTTGTGTGATGTCCTGGTGAGCTAAAATGCGGTAAAACGTACTACTACTACAACTACCAATAATGTGCTACCAGGGCCAGACTTAGATATTATCAAAGGCTAACCTAAGTACACAGGTGAAATGAGATGCCTGAGAAAAGCCGCCAACTTAACCACCTAAGACAAAGTTAGAAATTATATTATCAGACTGTATGAACAACATCATGAAGTAAATTCATTGCGAAATAGAAGATAACTTGGTCTGGTCATCTTGTAATAGTGATGCTACCAACGCAGGCGCTACACATAGAAAGATCTGAAGTTAAATCAAGAGGCCGCACGATGAGACATAGATAGATGACATTAAAGAGCTTCTACATCCACGCGGAATGACAATAGCCATTGCTGCTCATCAAGCAATGGATCGCAAAGTGTGACTGCTCCCAACGCTAAAAGGCAGAAATGGAAATTGAAGATGATGATGATGTCTGAAATCCATATTTGCGTCGCTGTCAAACAAATCAGATATAAAATGTGAGCAGGGTCATACGAGAAAGCATATAATCAATAATTATGTACGAATTGAGAAAGGAATAAACCATAAATTAAGGATGAACAGTGTGTCATTTAAAAAAGAAATTATACAGATTAAACTATATATTATTGTCCATTTTTGCGCGACACAAGCAGGCTTTGCTTATATCACACAGACTACGATGTGTTTCATAGCTTGAAAAGAATGAATTATTTAATCTAAAATCGATATCAGTTGCAACCTGATCAAAAGTTTGCCTGTTGTCCCTCCCAATGTTGAATATCTTCCAGAACCTTTACACCCCATCCGCATCACCCTCCCCCGCCCCATGAATAATTGGTCGTTCAGTGCATGGATGCCCTATATGTTCTTTTGCGCGATCCATTTGATACCATACAGCTTTCTTCATTTCTGCTTTATTATATAGTAGCTCATCTCGAGGAGCAGCAGCTAATATATCAGAATGTTTGCTACCTAAATATACTGGACATATAATCCATGCTTCGCTCTTGATCACGGTCTTATGAAAAGAAAGAGGGGGGAAAAAAGCAATTAAAATTTAGAAAAAAATTGTCGACTAATAGAGAAATTATAAGTAAAGCCTACAGACGTTTATAAAAAAGGGCAACAGTTTAGAAACATTGCAGCTCAATTGAAATCGGGCTATTCAACTATGTTTACTCAGCGGGGATCGTTATGAGCCAGAGATGTAAGCCCCATATCCATTCAACAAATGAATGCAGACGTATATATCTGCTATATCTTAAAAAGAAATGACCTTTTGAGTTTTAAGGAAAGATAACCACAAAGAGCAGTTTAAAAAAAAAATGTAATAGAAAAAAAAAAGCCTTAAAGGGATATAGCTCCAGCAAAAATTTACATTTACTGGCTGCTGTTATAAACAATGCACATAAACCTGGCCGCTAATGTGACTGTTAAAATAAAAGTTATAGCTATAATGACAATCACAAATTTAACCCGTGTAATGGTCAAGGGTTTAGAGAGATGGCAGGTGACTTATAATGAACACACACAATGAAGGAAGGCGTTTGTGCTTAACAGTGTGTGTGTGTATATATATATATATATATATATATATATATATATATATATATATATATATATATATATATGCCTGCTCACGTGAGTGCGTGCGTGGGTTGTGGGTGTGCTTGTTCGTTCGTTCCCATAAAACAGTATTAAACACACACGCACACACACATACAAACACCGGGCGCCATTATTTTGTTTCATCTCCGGTCGTTGTCAGGGTTCCTTTTAAAATCTGACGGCTTAACGCGGCTTTTGGGACTTGTGCCTGGGTAGTTCTCATCCGAATGATGGCACTTTGTTTCATCGGGTGTTTATCTCTTGCTGTGTGGTCCTGGTGTGGTTGAATGATACTCATTTTCTATATATATATATATATATATATATATATATATATATATATATATATATATATATATACACACACACACATACACAAATACACACACGTAGAGACAGAGAGATAGATAGAGAAAGAGAGAGAGAGAGAGAGAGAGAGAGAGAGAGAGAGAGAGAGAGAGAGAGAGAGAGAGATTTACGACAGCCCGTTCTCAGCATATACAACGACACTTGTTAGTTGCAAATGCAAAATATCAAAAATCCTGATTAAACCCAGCAGTCGGTGACACATTGGTTGATGATAGTATATGTTAAAGCCTAGCCTTTCCCCCAGTCCTGTTCTGTCTTTCGGTGTCAGCTTTTGAAGAGGCATCTAGTGAGAGCAGATGCGTATAATTACTGCATCAGATATTCCATCTGTCCATCCCTGGCTTGTTGGTGAATTCTCGCGGATACCCAACGATATTTTTGTTTCCAAATAATAAATTAATTCTGTATATGTTATTCTGATACATAAACAGATACGTTTAACGCCTTCTCGCTATAGAACTTACAACTACGTTTTCATGAATGGAATGCTAATTGCATGAGTCATACATAAACCAATTTTAAATATCTTTATTATACGAAATCAGCTCTTCAGTGGAAATTTGTTGTGGTGTTAATATTAACTGATTTCTTTCATCAACTGGATTTATTAGTCTAGACGATATTATACTAAATCATGACACGACAATCTACATTTTCTGGTCCCACCCCCCCCCCCCCTTCCTGGTATTCATTTTTAATTTTCTTCTTGGTCTTCTTGTTCGTCTTGTTCATCTTTTCTATGTTGTTGTTGTTGTTTAATCTTCTTTCTTCTTCTTCTTCTTCTTCTTCTTCTTCTTCTTCTTCTTCTTCTTCTTCTGCTTCTGCTTCTGCTTCTGCTTCTTCTTCTGCTTCTTCTTCTTCTTCTTCTGCTTCTTCTTCTTCTTCTTCTTCTTCTTTTTCTTCTTCTTCTTCTTCTTCTTCTTCTTCTTCTTCTTCTTCTTCTTCTTCTTCTTCTTCTTCTTCTTCTTCTTCTTCTTCTTCTTCTTCTTCTTCTTCTTCTTCTTCTTCCTCTTCCTCTTCTTCTTCTTCTTCATCTTCTTCTTCTTCTTCTTCTTCTTCTTCTTCTTCTTCTTCTTCTTCTTCTTCTTCTTCTTCTTCTTCTTCTTCTTCTTCTTCTTCTTCTTCTTCTTCTTCTTCTTCTTCTTCTTCTTCTTCTTCTTCTTCTTCTTTCTTCTTCTTCTTCTTCTTCTTCTTCTTCTTCTTCTTCTTCTTCTTCTTTTTCTTTTCTTCTTCTTCTTCTTCTTCTTCTTCTTCTTCTTCTTCTTCTTCTTCTTCTTCTTCTTCTTCTTCTTCTTCTTCTTCTTCTTCTTCTTCTTCTTCTTCTTCTTCTTCTTCTTCTCCTCCTCTTCCTCCTTCTTCTTTTTCTTTGTTGTATTTTTTCTTCATCATTAACATATTATAATCTATGTATATATTTTATGTGTACATTCGACGCGCGGAAGCTTCACTTATGTGTTCAAATCCCTGTTTTTGAATAACTGACATAGGCTCCAATGTGCAATCAACCTGAGCACCAGAAACTATACCCGAACGTAAACGCCGTCAGTTTGATACTGATCACATCAGCCAACGAGCATCAACAAACTTTTAAATCTCTAGGTTTTCAGTCATATATCTATTACTTCACAATGCCCAGAAAATGGCTGTTAGCATGTCGACTCCTCGTTAGTTACTGAAGAAGGGGAAGGTAAACGCATAGGAATGTCCCGAGTGCAGTAATCTCAATTCTTCATTCATTCATTCATTTTTTTTCTTCGAATAACATATGACTTGTGGTATGATAGGGCACATTCCGATCTATGTAACAATTCCGTCTTTTCAGGACATTCTGGTTTTATGTGCATACATAAATATTTTGTGGTCAGCGGGTTTCAGAAATATATATTCCAAAACTACAATTCTCTTCGCCGCCTGTTTCAAACCAATTTTGTTGGGTCGATCTTTGAAATTCACAATAAGCTGGCGCCAGACCAAATTGATTATTTGTGGCAAATATTCACAAAAACAAAACAAACCAACCAACAACAAAAAAAAAGTGAATAAATAAACCTGTTCATGGCAAAGAAAATAAAAACCAGTGGTTAACGAGAAACCTGTCATTCTAGCTTATTCAGTCATTGACACGCGTTATTGTTTGAGAATTTTACATCCTGCTTGTTTAGAAGTGCAGGTGTCGTTGTGTGATTAACCTAAATTATCATTGTGAAAATATTATTGTGATTAATAATAGTCGACGTCTGTAATTTAGGCGTTGCGAACGCGCTTTGTAATTCGGGGGTGCCAAGTTCCACCCATATGCATTGGTTTCAAAAGTGGTACCGACAGCTAACCGTTTATTAGCAGTGACAAACATTTGAATGTAAAATTTGCTTAAAAAAACCTTTACAGCTAAAGATTGCTGTAGTTTGTTTTGCAATGTTCTCTAACATTGACGCAACTAACTGTACTATTAGTAACTTGCTGAATACCCAAACATCATGAAATACGTCAAATAATATGCAAAATATAAGCACATATATTTAGTGAGATTATCAATACATCATTAAAAGAAGCCACGGAGTCCCCTTGAAAAAATTATTATATTGGGGGGGGGGGGGAAGGGGTTGGAAGGACATGCTCAAGGGACCTAATTTAGGAATACTGAAGAAGAAGAGGAAGAAAAAGAAGAAGAAGAAGAAGAAGAAGAAGAAGAAGAAGAAGAAGAAGAAGAAGAAGAAGAAGAAGAAGAAGAAGAAGAAGAAGAAGACGAAGAAGATGTTTTGGAGTGCATAATACAAATAATATAACTATCACAATTGCGAATACTTAAGCAAACAATATAATTCGTTAGCACAGCTGATATAAATAAACTTTACCAACAGATAAAAAGGCTCATAGGTCAACACATACTAAAATGCATACCAGGTTATGTCATGGGAAGTAAAGGCAGCATGCGTGACGTTGACCACATAGTCAAGGATTGCTGACTGGTCTATTACAAAATGTGAATCTAGCATGACATTCCGAAATCATTACTGGTTTAACAAGGGTCAGTACTTTACTTTAGCTTTTTAAAGTTCAAGAGAGTCGGATGATTTATTTAAAAGTTTGTTAGTATGAAGGCAATCGAAAACAGATAGACACCGACATCCTTGCTGAGAGAGGTACAGATGGACAAAACTGCAGCGTTGCGGCAAGCATACCTTCATAAGTCCTGGATAGTTAGCGCCCTATGGATATTTTCTTCAGGGAATACACCTGGTTTGGTGTCATATGACAGAATACACACACCTACCTCAATGAACAGGCCCACAGTCTGAACACCCCAAAATCGTCATTGTAGCTATGATATCGGATGGTCCGACCGTAGTTATATAGTTCGTTTGTTGTGGGGGAGTCCAGATAGGAGAAATCCATATAAATCACTCTTAGATTGATTCCTTTAGGCTTTTAGTGTCAATTTACACGTTAGGACACCTTTTCTACGCCTATTTAAAATAAATTGTCTGACCGCTTCACAATATACTTGAGCCATATTCTTACACCAACTGTCGTAGATAGGGACTGTATTTTTATACGTCACTTCTCCATGGTCCGTTCAAGTGAGCGAACGTATTATACTTTGTAGCCACTTGACCGTTAAAAAGACAAGTTTCTTTATTATCTTTATCCATTTATCATGGGTGAGTTTTCCTAAGAGGTTTTAATTGAATATTTGTGCTCAGTGCCTGTATGTGTGTGTAAGTAAGGTCAGCAGATTGATCATGCGAATCTGTTTGTGTACGATCGCCTGCGAGGAAGGACGACAGATGCGATCCTGGTTGGAATGCACTTTCGGCTGAAATTTCTCGGTGAATTCTTCAAGCCGGCTTTCTCAACCTCTTCGGATCAATCAATCCACATATCTGGAGTGTATTTATGGTATTGTTAACTTTGTATGATTAGTTGTTATCTTTTATTCGGTCTCTGAACTTGTTGAGTCGCTGGACCGTTGGGAAGGACAAGAAGCTTCGGGTCAGGCATGACGTCATATCCGCTGTTGCTAGGAGCTACTGTAACCACAACAAGCTTAGGCTGTGGAAATGCTTTCGGAGCATATTTCCTTCGATCTTGGTTTCGTCTTCATCTCCCATACCTTATCTTTCCAACTAGTGAAGAGGGTATATTTAGAGGGATGGGGAATGATAGAGATCTGTGTGCTTTCGCTACAGGACTGAATTCAGAAACTATTCTAGATAATGGAAATGTACGTACGACTCTAGTGCTCACTCTGGGAAACTGCACGGGTTCCAAGATGTAGGAAGTCAACCTTCATGGTTTGGACTAGCGTCAATTATATCTGAGCATGTGGAGGTGGTGAGGATAGTGATTAACTAGGTACACTGGGTACGGTTTGCTCATGGGTGTTGCCTTGTTAATTTCAGGATTTCTGAAGATCCAACAAGCGTCCGTGGCGTAATCGTGCTCTTCCACCAGCCAACACCAGGGAAGCAACTGACGTGCGTTGTTCAACCATTACTGAATATGTGGACTGTGAGCAAAGTCTACATCTACCCGTCTCTGGGGAGTTGATTGTCCTATAATCAATTCCAGAGGTATTATCAATTGTGTGGAGATCTTCTGAGAAGTGAGACGTTGCAGAGTTTCATCTTCCGGCACCCTGAGGAGCTGCGGGATCCAACTAGATAAGTCAAAGTCGCATTCTGGGGCGGCTTGATTCCAGATGTGCCTTCATAATCTGTCTCATACCTCCGTGCAAGGATGATTCCGGAAAGAGATGTAGCTTTGTAGAAAGACTTTTTCTCTATTCTTTATTCTTCAGAGAATTGAACAATCATTCTAGTTCTTCGTGCTACTTTTGATCTTTCGTGTTATGAAGTATTGAATACATCGAAGTTTTAGTTCACAAGACTTTCTGTTCTTCGAAAGGTTTGCTGTTGGTGAATTGATTGTCGTAATCAGAAAGGTATTCACGTCTTGTCATATTCACTGTTGTTTACATATTTGACTGTATTACATTGTATACCAGTCTGGGGGCAATTTAGTAATGGGGACGTCTGGCCGAGAGGTATCCAAGAGTTCATAGTAACCCTGTGGAGTCAGAGCTCGAGTCACCTCATTCCTGAGACAGGTTGAATGGCAAGTTTGAACCGAGGGTTAGGCCTCTAGACGAACGAGAGCCACAATTCAAAACACCCCTGTCTCAAAGCACCTGAGGGATTTGTGAAAACAATCCGTAAGTAAAGGTGCGCGACAGAACTGCCATACGACATTTGGGAAACGACTAATCAGATACATTGTCTGGTTCTGCATATGATGAGCCAGATGTGATCCAGACACTTTGGTAAGAGCAAACTGTGAGGAAGCAGAGATCACCAAAGTCTAGTGATGATTATTCAGTGAGGAGTGGTTAGGGTATCTCGGCGACACTCATAGGAAAGGCAAAATGGACACACAATACGACTTCTTCTATACAAGCGGAATTGGTACTCTGTGCGGGCAGCTGAATATTTAGAAGGACTGTTTATGGGAATGTCTTGAGTGCCGAGTCGACTCGAACAAATTCAGCTTGGGATTACATAGTGGATGTCTTTCCTCGAAATTACTTTCTCCTCCTCCCCTACTCAAAAAATAAATTATTAGTAATCTCACGGGTGCGTGTTTTTCGTAGTCGTGATCTTACCAACCCTTTTTTTTTTAATCATGACCCTTTACTGCCAAGTTTACTGTACAGTCATTAATCTACAGCAGTTCTGAATTGTAAGGAGGGGGAGGGGGGGGGGGACATGAAGTCTACTTACCAGAAAATTCCGAGCTTGATACGTTGAGGACATATGTGCACGGTAGGTAGACGGTTGTGTTGGCTGGCGTTGCCGGCCAGCAGTGCAGCGAGTCGTTGACCTCAGGACAGTAGACACCTGTTGACAATAAAACTCGTGTCAGAAAATATGTGCATTGAAAATTTAAGGAGAAACTACAAGTTTTTTAAAAAAAATTTTGCTTTGGGTTCCATTGTTTTAACGATCAGGTCAGTGAATTTAGTAGTGAAATCTTTACAGCGATCCCTGTGTATTATCGTTAGAGGTACGGAGTTCCTATTTTGGGAGACAATCTTGACAGGACGCTAGCCGATCGGCCGACAGAGACCGAGCAACGTATGACACTCTTCTTTGCGTTCGGTTTCGTATGCTCAGGTCAGACCATCAGGTGAGCTGTCTCTATGAACTCGCCTGTCAGTTGCAGATCCTTCGTGGTTCCCCATAGCTTGCTCTGCACACACTGTTCTTGAGGCCAGGTTTCTCTTCTTAGTTGTAAGTAGAGAGGTCAGACCTGCAGGATCTGCTCATGTGGTTGTGGTCCCAACCGAGATGCTCATTGTAGGAACTGTAATAATTTATTCTATGCATATGGTGGTTGAGCCTGCAGAGTCGTGTTCTTAGATGAAAAATTTTTATATATTGTTTTCTGTTGAGTCTGCTGATGTGGTCTTGTTGATGTTTACATCTGGTGTGCTCTCTCCATAATACATTGTACTTTCTCTTGATAATTGATTTAATTTATGGAATGACAATGAAAGGGTGTGTTAATACGAGACAATGAAGTCGATCATCTCGGTTTTAACTTTAACAGTTTCAAACAAATAGTGACGTTAAGTCGACGAAGTGAACGAACGAACGAACGAACAAACTTTATTTTCAAAGGGTTACAAATTGGGCAGGCAGGCCCGTCTGACATTCGGCCCTTCTAAGCAATCATTTTTCAGAGTACCAATGAGTGAGTACCAATAAGTGAGCTCTTTATGGTGCTGTGTGTACGGCGAACGGTGGTAGACGTCTTTTCGCAATAAAAATAAATTGTGATCACAGTTCGACTTAGCCTGAAATAGATATTTAAGACATTTGGACTTCCGGTTAAAATGGACTCTAGGCGGGCCACTGTTTTTAGAGCCGAGGCAAATTTTGTGCTTCTGCCGGACGGTGGCCGATGCAATATTGTTCCATTTGTAGGCTGGATATAGTTTCGTCGCTTAGCTTCCGAGTTGAATGCATGGCGTGACACTGTGAGCTGCGGATTTCATTTGGAATGTTTTTTCGACTGTGATCGAGGTGGTGGTGGTGTGAATTGTAGATTCAGAAAATGGCGCGATGCCTGTCGTCGCAATGTTGGTGGTGCCGGTATGTGATTAAGATTGTTCGCGTGGGCAGCTGCTGATCTGTTGGTGACTTCTGCTACCATCAATGATGAACTGCATTTCTAATGTCGGACTGTTTGTGTTAGCAATTCGGATGGCTACAATATGCTTTAATGCGAGTGTATGCTAGATATGCTGAGACAGCAGTCTGTCAATCTTTCCACAAGGATAAACATTCTGTGTTGTTTTTCGTTGGCACAGGAGCGGAGCAAAGATGGGGTGACCTGTTTGCTATGAAGCTGAAACTAAGACTACCAGACTACCAGACTACCGGATATCTAAGAATGTTTTGATAAATAAAAACGGCTGGCAGGATAGTGACTGTGTCATCTTGTGCCAGACGGGCTATTAAAATTGCCTGCCCAGACCAGATATTCTTTATGTCTCAAAGTGCAGTATGATTCAAAAAATTATATTAATTTTACCAGAGCGTTAGTCGCATTGAGAAAATAGTTACATCCAGAATGTGATGTAGGTTTAAATTTTTAGAAATGATAGGGCACTTTTAGATGTGTACAGATCTCGGGAAGACGCAGTCTCGTAAACATGTGAACCTTAAACCACATGTAATGCAAAAAGGCCCTTTTCATCCATGTCAGGCTTACAGTGCAAGACCTATTTTTAATCAAGGAAGCCGCTTTTTGTGGAGCGGCTAAACTGTTACCTGCAGATCGAAAGGTCGTGGTTTTGATTCCGAAAGGAACCGAATTTTGTTCCTAAATTACCTCGGCTACCAGGTCGACCTAGGGTTCAATGGGTACCAGGTGAGGTCTGGGAAGTAAAGTCGTCAGAGCGTGATATTGACTACGAAACTCTTTGAGTGTCAATCGGTCTATAACATATACATCTAGCACTATATTCCCTATACGTCTAAAGGCGTGCAGATGTGTCCTATACTACATTATATAGAAAAATCGGTAAATTATAAATTGCAGCATATATGATGGCTAAGGTCAAGGACAAGGGTACGATGTTTTCCACGCCAGTGGAGTTGCTACAGGTCGTCTATAATGTGAGTCATCATCATCATATAGCAGGTCCTTTGCTGAACGTCGATCTCATCACAGTTTGCCTGAAAGAAACTCGATTTCTCGCCAGTTCTCCCGCCTCATGTACTTTCATACTCAACGAGTCACTTATATCCTGTGCCCATCTTCGTGTCGGTCGGCCCCTTCCTGGTACCATGCTTTCTGCTATAATTCGTGGCACTTGATGTGACCAAAATATTTCAAGTTCCGAGACAGGATGCTGTTTATTAGCCAATCTTCCTTGATGTTCAGATCTTTCAAGATGTAAGTATTTCTCCTCTTCTTTGTCCAAGATATTCTGAGAATCTTTCTAATAGCATTTCAGCTCAAAAGCCCCAATTCTCTTTCTTAAGGACTGCGAGATAGTCCACGACTCAACAACATCCGTATGTAGCCACAGAAAAGATGCATGCTCTTAAAATTTTAATTTTGATCTCCTTGCTGGTGCTTAACCATAGACTTTTAAGGCAGTTTAATCTTTGCATTGCTATGGCCATCCTCCTTTTAATTTATGTCAAACAGTCTCCATTGCTGTTTATTATAGAGCCTAGATATTCAAAGTTTGTGACATTCTCAATTTCTTCATCATTTATTGTTATGTTTGGGTGACAGCCCGTTTTATATGTGCACATTTTTTTTTTCCGCTCTAAATTCAAGAACAGATTTTGATCTTCATTGTGCTTTTGGACAGACAATATTAAATGTTGTATTCCCCTTACGCTGTTCGAAAAGAGGACGGACTGTCATCTGCATAGCGAAGTTCCGAAATAGAGTCGCCACCAATGTTGAGCGGATCATAACTGTCACAAGTCTGGTCATTTTTGACATTTCTCATTTTTTATATTTTCTGCGTATATATCAAATAGGTATGGTGAGAGAAAGCACCCCTGCCTCACCCCCTTTTGCACCTCGAACCAATCAGATGTTTTACCAGCTGGTCTGACGGCTGCTTGTCGTTCATGGTGAACATGTTTAATTAAATGCATTAAATGCGCTGGAAACCCCATACTTTTTATAATAGTCCACAGTTTGTGGGGTTGGACACAATGAAATGCCTTGCTATAATCAATAAAACAAGCATGAGGAACTAGGTTGTATTGTCTGCATTTTTCAAAAATTATTCTCATATTAAAGATGTGATCCCTAGTTCCTCTACCCTGTCTGAAACTCGCTTGTGCTTCATCTAGCTCATATTGTAATTTCCTTGCAATCCTCTTCATGATAATTCGTAAGAGGATTTTGCTAGCATGACTTAATAATTCTGGGGCCGCGTTAGCGCAGTCGATAAGAGGCTCGCTTTCAAATCCCTCTGCCCCCCGTGTGGGTTCCAGGGCCGCATTGTGGGGAAAACAAGAATAGACCCACTGCCTCCCCAAAAGCATGTCGTAAGAGTCGACTAATTGGGGAGCTTCCTTTGAAGTCGGAGTGCATCTGCCAGAGGGGCAAGGAACCAACAGTCTGTTTTCAAGAGAATGAGATCTGTAAAACTGATGCACACGCAACACTCAGGTTCTGGAACAGGAAGGCAGTTCAGTAATGGACAAGCAACCAGAACTTTCCGCCAGAGTGTACAGCTGGTGAACGCGAAGAAGAAGAAGAAATTCATCTGCGACTCGCTGCAGCCCACGGTCGATGTTCGAAACCGGGCGGTTCCCGGGGTTCACCCAGCCTCTAGGAAATGGGTACTAGTGTTGACACTCTGGGGTAAATGGAGGAACATCGCCCTTAGCTACAGAGTTACGTGCGAAGGGCGACACATGCAGACAATTCTTATCAGCTGTCCGTACTGGTGGCAGAGCACTTATGGTTTATAACCGTGTGCAGTGACACTGGTTCACATCTCCCGACTTTACCTTTACTTTTTTACTTATTAATTCGATGGTACGGTATTTTGAGCATAGTTTCAGATTTTCTTTCTTTGGGAGAGGGATATAGACTGTTCTTTTCCACGCTTTAGACGAGATGCCACTGTTCCAGTGATGTAAGTAGGTCTAAGAATAAACGCTCCAAGCAGGCGCGCCAACACAGAACACATTGGAAGAAAAGCGAGCTCAAGTATGGGATAATAATACTAATAATAATACTAATAATAATTATTATTTTTATTATTATCTAGGGCGCTCCAATTAAAACCATCAATTCTTGGGGGGGGGGGGGGCTGGGGGTGAATATATTCTGATAAAGTGAAGAACCAATTTATAATTTTTCGACGTTATCAAGACTGTTCAATGCATGTAAAACAAATTCAGTGCTTTCCTAATATCCTACTCCATATAGGGGAAATCCACAGGTCACGGGACAGTCTTATATTTCAGGGGGTGGTAAAAAGGCTCCATGCAGTCGTTGGACCTAGGCTGCATTCTCTTGTGGGAGGAAGGTGAATTGGGGCTAGAGCCAGTTCTAGATGTTTTGGGGTCGTTAAAAGCATTAGAAAACCGATAAACCCAGCCTTACTACCCTCTAAGATATTGGACTGTCAAATTCTGTTGGTGGTGTGTGTTTCACATGCACCGCCCGCTGTATCTCTTCATCGCATAGAAAAATATGTTTCTCCCAGTGATTCTTTAAGATGTAACAGTAAGAAATCACTTGGGAGTGGTAACAATAATAATAATATTAGTAATAGTAATAATGATGTGCTGAGCAGGAAAAGATTTAGACCCGATGACACCCTAAGCTACATAAACCCTGAGACCCTTACTGTTTTGATTTACGCCTGCTTTTCTCAGAAAACTTTAAAATGTATACGTTTTTAAAAGATATGGATGATGGAAATATATTATAGTTTCATTTTTAGTAAAAGAAAAACTAGAGAATGTGTGTTCAAAATAACATAAATTATGCTATATAATTCTCTTAAAAGCTGTGTTAAAAGAAAACAGTATGTGTGAACAAATAATATAATTTTTGTTCAGGCCACTGCAGATTGAAAGACGTAGTATTGTCGCTTAGTTGATTACAAAAAAAGTAAAAGTCCCTTTTCTACTCCCCTAGGCATACTGGCAATATAGGGCTGGACCTATCTTTTTATAGACCAATCGGCACTTGGTGGCTGATTTGGTCAACATCACACCGGCTGCCTTTACTTTCCAGTACTGCACCTGATACCCACTCAGTGCTTTGTCGGTCTGATTCAATGTCAATTTTGTTAAAAAAAAAAATAGGCCTCGTCAGGACACGTACCACCGACCTTCCGATCCGCAGCCGGGTGTCTATGTCGCTTAGTTAGCTTATGACTTAACACAGCACTGGCGCTAAATGGGAAAAATGGAATAATTAATATCTGAAAAAGCATGAAATATCGAAGCAAAAAATTTTAAAAAGCGTGTAGTACATACGTGGTTAATTAAAGGAAGCTGCTTTGCTTTCTTACAAAATTCAGGGGATTAAGCCGTCCCCTTAAACTACAAATAAGATCTCTCTTGAATTGTGAGCTCAAACATTTAATACTTTTACAAGTATACTGTTAAATGTATTTGACGTTTATCGTATCACTATTAAGCTCTTAAACTAGGATTATGATCCCTGCGCGACTCTCCTTGTTGCCTAGACAATTAACAAGAGAACTGGAGTCAGGGGACGGGCGGTCCTCAACTGTGTCTCCCTTCACCCAAATGGGTCCATGTGCCAGCGCCCCTGCTGATCCAAACACATCTACATTTCGGCGCTCTTGTGACCCGGCTTATGAATGGCTTTTATCAGAATACGGCCATTAAGGGCATTGGATACAATCGCTTTGAAAGGCTGTCTGTTACAGAAATGTTGTGCATTCAAGAAATCACTGGAAAAGCTTTGACATCCTGTGTGTGGCGTGCTTCGATAATAAGAGGATTTGGATAACGTTGTGTTTGCCTTGAGAAACTAAGTACGTAATCTATTAATGGAATAGGGTCAATATGGCCGAAAGACACGAAATTGTATCTATAGAAAAGTAGTCGAAAAAAAGAAAAAAAAAATAGACCCCCTGTTATATCTAATATTCTGTAAACTTATTATGAATATCCTCATCAAATGAATCAGCTGATAAGACATGATCAAAAGAAACGTTTTTGAAATCCTTGCTCACAATTACAAATGCACTCGTGTTTATATATATATATATATATATATATATATATATATATATATATATATATATATATATATATATATATATATATATATATACATTTATACATAAAAAGTAAAGTAAAGGACCCTTTCCCGAGCCTTCAATCGTTTAGAGCATAGACCTATACTTTTATAGACCAATCGGCACAAGATGGGTGATGTGGCCAGTATCACACCGGCCGCCATTACCTCCCGGGACTGCACCTGGTACCCACTCAAGGCTGGGTCGACCAGGGAGTCAAGGTCATTTTTGAAAAAAGTCTGGCTCCGCCAGGAAGCGAGGCCACGACCTTCTGATCCGCGGCGAGCGTCTAGCCGCTTTGCCATGGTGACTCCAACATGTATACAAAAATATAGTAAAAACCTCTTTAGCCGAAAGAGCCGAAAATCATGAGTAGGTTTGAAAACAATCTTGTTTCAACCGGTGACTCAAATTAACACATCCCTTTGGGGACCAAAATTGCGTAAATAATAATCTAAAGTTTTTCTTTGATGAGTTTATGTTAACAATTTTTTTTTAATGTATGTGTTAATCAGTCACCATATGCAGAAACATTTCTTGGTAACAATAAAACATTGTTGAATTGTATTTATAACAGTGGATATATTCCATATAATCTTTAGAGATGTCTTTTCATACCTATTCCAAAAAGGCATCGTGAAATAAATTGTGGAGAACGTCGGGTTGTTAATTTAATAATAAGTCATGCAACTAAAATATGAATTTGAATTATAATGAGAAAAACACAGCGCAAAATTAAACCAGAAACTGGAGAAAAGCGGTGTGGTTTTGTTGAAGGTAAAGCAGAAGTAACGCCATATTTATCTTGAGAACACCTTCTGAAAGGATGATTGAAATCAACAGAGATCTGTACTTCTACTTTGTTGACTACACGAGAGCATTTGATAAAGTTAACTGGGAAGAAATTATCATCATTTTGGAAACCTTGAGCACTGATGGTAAATATATGATAAAACTACACACACACATACACGAGCGCGCACACCCACTCACACACTCTCGCTCTTGCGCACACACACACCCACGCACACACACACTCACACCCACACACTCACACTGACACACACATCACGCACACACCTGCAACGGGATCAGCTATAATAATTTACAACCAAGTTTGACGTTTTAGAAACATTTAATATTGGTTTAGGCAGAGATGTGTACTATTTATTACCTGATTTATTCAATTAGAACAGTGAAATGATAATTAGATCCATATATTCGGTATGTCAGGAATATCGGTTTGGGGGCAGATTGTAAGCAACCTGCGATATGTTGGGGATATAATTTTAATTGTTGAAAATGGAGCACAACTGCAGCAAATAAAAGACATGATTATAACAGAAAGTCAAAACAGATATAACAGAAAGTCAAAACAAAGGTCACAGTTTTAATAACAGAAAAAAGAAGTAATTGTATTAACAAACAAAATAGGGACCTCAGAATACAACATCAAAGTAAAAGGATTATCTTCAAGTAAGTAAATACGCTTCAGTTGTTCATTACCCTGATAATAGCAGCTGGAATATGTATTAGGTCAAATGTAAAATAGCTCAAGCAAAGGCAGAATTTTATCATGGAAAAGAAGAGTTCTCACAAGCTATATAAATCATATATTGATATACGGAAGTGAATCATGGACAGTTAGTCGATTAGGGAAATATAATTCAGAAGTGGCGGAGATGTGGTTTTAGAGACGAATGATGAGAATAACGTGGTCAGATAAAAGTATTATTCAATGTCTTGAAAGAAACTGACACACAGAGAAAACTGATTGCCCATATCAGAAGGGACAACTCTACATTCTTTGGTATTACCTTTTTAAAAAAAAGTATAAAACTGGAGTACCTCGTGACGGTGAGAACGCTCGAGGGGAAGAGTGAGAGAGGGGAAGAGTGAGAAAGTGGCAGAGGGAGACCGCGTGGGAAAAACTGGACCCTTTGAACCATGCCATGGTAGACCATCTGTGTAAGAATTGATTGAAACAAAACAAGAAGAATTGTTCTGGCTAGACATGTACACAAAAATTAAATATAATTTAGAAGTGGGGGTGTGGTTTTACAGACGAAAAATGAGAATAACTTGGTCAGATCAACGTATTATTGAATATGACTTGAAAGAGACTGACTCACAAAGAAAACTGATTGCCGTCATCAGAAGCCGCCAATCTACATTCTTTGGTATTATCTTTAAAACTAAATTAAAACTGGAGTACCTCATGAAGGTGGGAAAGTTGGAAGGGCAGAGAGGCAGACGGAGACCGAGAGGGACTGGACTCTTTGACATCATGCCGTGGAAGAGCATCTGTGTCAGAACTAACCGAAACAAAACGAGAACAATTGTTGTGGCTAGACTTGACTACCAGTGCCATACAGCATGGACTGCAAGAAAGAAGATAAAGTTACAACGAACACCAACAAAATCTTTCTCGACAAGAAATCCATAACAGGATGCGAACTTACTAGCATTTACTGCAGTGGATCTGCAATGTTCGCCATTAACACTTTTTTGAAGGGAAAATATGTTTATATATGTGTGTGTATTATATTATTATTTTTATTCACTTAAACAAAACTTAAGGCCCTTAAGCCACCAGCCGCACCAACGTCCATACAAAAGACATTCATCTGAAACAACCTGGTGTGCCCGTATACCCCACATATGTAAATAATCGATGGGATTTAAAAAAAAAATTCAGTTGTGTATTTTAAATATTATGTTTGATTCTTTGCTTCGATAAAGAAAAATACAATTCTGGCAATGCTTTTGTGTTTTTACAAGATATTCATAGTTTGCTGGCACCTTCCCGTCTTTATAAACGGTAGCGTTATATTTTGCTTCTAGGGAGCATGGGAGTGACTGAACATGGTAATGGCGAGTGTGACTAGCAAGACCTGCCCGCGTTGAGAAAAGTCTTCCACAATTACAGCAAAGGATTTCAGGACGTTGTTGCCATCATGTGTGTTTCTTGCATATCTTCTTAGACGCTCAGCTCTCCTTTCTTCAATCACCCCCCTCCCACCCCCGCATCGTGCACATTCACTTTCTGATGTGGCCCCTCAACAGAACACTGTCCATATGATTTTGTTTCCACAAGTCCACCTAATATTCGTATTATGTTTATTTTATTGATAAAATAGAACTACTGTATGGAAAATTAGTGTTCTGAAGAACCGAATGTAAGACGATTTGGTGTTCCACATTCGTTCTTTCGTGTGTTCAATTTGTCAAATCCTTTCTGTTTTTTTTCTATACCTAACATACAGGTAATTGCTCTCTTTTTTTTTTTTTTCATACGTTTAAAAAAGTAATATATAAGTACAATTTGCAGTCAGAAAAATAGTGCACACAACGATTTATAAAGTAGGTGAACTGGAAGTTTTTACCAATCAAAATCGGAACCAATACCAATCTTAGTAGAAATGCCAGTTTGATACACGATATTGCACTCTATATTGACTTCATTTTCATAACCCCTCATCGCTGATTGATCAGTTTTTATTAGCACACAGTCAGGCTGGTAACCGTCTAGTCTATATCTCTATGTAAATATATAAGTCAAATTTCCTCTAAAACCTTAGGCGACTGGCAAGCTACAATGTGAATCATTAGTTACTTAGAGGATGTTTTTCTGTTCCAGTTCTAGACCTCTAGTGGTCCTATGGCTGAGTGATCAATCCGTTCTCCTCTTGCTCAAAATTTTCAGTGTTCATTCTGCATCGCGTCGTTAATTTAAATATTGACATTCTTACGGGGATCTATGGGAATCGTCGCTGGAGTTAAAAAGTAAGTGCTTCATTCAGCACTCGCTTTAGGCGAATAACTGCACTGATGATACAGTTTAGTTGCGTATCCTCTTACAGGTCGTTGCAGAACCAGTCCCAATATCCCCTGGCTGTTGTGTGGTTTTTCTAGGCAAATATACGACCAGTAGTTACTGAGGATGCAACCCGATGAAATTAGTTTCATCATTTGGACATTACTTTCAACACTAACTTAGAACGTAATTATGTATGCAGTTTAATACATCACAGCTTCAAGGTTTTAAAGAGCACACATGCGATTAACACTTGCTTATCGGAGACTGCGTTCTGTAACAGTTTAGCAACAAGTGACTGTGATATGTATTAGCGTGGCGACTTTTGGTTTGTTTACATCAAACTAGTGATGATAATTATCCTGTGGTGTTTTCGTTGGCAAAGGAACGAACCAACAATGATGTGACCCGTCTATTATAAAGTTGGAACTGCGACCGCCTGATCAACGGACAATTGACATGTTCAGTTCCATGTATGAGTTTGACACTCGAACGCTGCCTGCTTGTAAGATGCCATGGACCGTGCTGCGCGATAGTTGAAAAAAAAAAATCAGGAAGTTAATATGAATAACGATGCAAAAGACTGCAGATAGGCTTAGAACTGAGTGCCTTAGAATTACGTCAATTACGTCAGTCCAAAAATATAGTGTCTCATAGTCTGACTAGAATTATTCTCGTAAGACAAGTGTTTCTTGATAGCCACTGTCGCTGTGACAATACGCTCGGTGACTTCAGAATGTCTTTCCTCAACCTACCTTTATTTGTATGTATTTTGAAGTATACAGACAAATATGGCTTTGGATACATCCCTAATCTAAGTTAGGCGACCGGAACAAGAATTTAATTTTCCTGGACTAAAACAATAAAACTTTTTCCCAGAGGTTAAGTGTTAACGTACAGAGATAAGACTGGCCAGGCGTAGACTTACTGTCTGCAGATTTGCACACCATCTGTTGGTGTCAGATAATTATCTTCTAGCCAGACCTTCAGGAGCAGATAACTCCGGCTAATTGCCATTATCTCCCCCTGAGGTTACCTAACTGGAGTGCCGGTCAGATCGTCAATATTGACACAGGGAACCGAAAGTGTGGGCAGAAGAATTGACAAAGTCTGATTTTATTGTGATGACAGGTGAAGTAGACTGGAGGTGTGACTTGGCCTATTAGCTTTGACCAGCTTAATTGAACCTGTAGAATGTGACCGTGGGAATTTAAACAAGTGTTGTACAGCCCTGACTGACAGCGAATAAACTTACCCACAGAGAGGAGCTGTGATATCCTTGAATGAGAATGATTTTAGGCGTAATGTAGGAGGAGCTTAATAAAAGTTATAAAGTGGTGAACTCTAGGTCTGGTAAATGAGACTCTGTCAAGCACATGCCATCTGTTGGGCTTAACCTAAGCTTGAGACAGAACTTTTGGCATTGTGGTTTCATTTTCCAGGTAAGATCGAAATTAGGTTCAAATCTATATTTTGTGATAGAAATCTAACTGTCTTTTTACTCAAGTGTGTGTCTTCATCACTTTGTAGTACTCCTAGGCAGACATTTCTTCATTCTCGTAGGGCACTGTCACATTGCTTTATTTCCTATTTGATAGTGTCATGAATGTTCTTTCGTACACATGTGTTTCAATGTTGTAAAACCTAGATGTTGATGTTACCATTGAAATCACAAGCGTGAAGATAAACTTTGGCAATCTTGTCACGTGTGGTTAATATTAATCTGTATTACATACAGCTAACACACTGAAATGTGTTTAACTCTCGGGAGGCTAATGCAGAGATTGATCCCGGAGAGTAAATCCATGAGATTTCTTATTTGATTCGCCCCAGAAATATTGTTAGCATTCTGGGCGCGTGCATTGTTCCAAGCATAGGTTCCAGAACTTGGTCTGTCTGACTGATTGTCATTTTGAGTCTGTACGAGAGATGGCATCTGACGAAGAAGACTTGACTATCATTACAGGACTTGTGTAGAGGAAGGCAGAATATGTAACAGTTGGAATGTGAGACATAAGCCCTTCCAAATTGGACAGGAGTGAATGTGAAAATGAGGGAGAGATGAAATGTTTTACTTAAATAAACATGTTTAATGTTTTTATAATATACATGCTTAGTGTACATCTATAGCAGATACTACAGATATGCGCTTGTTTCTTTATCACAGTTCCCACATTGGGCAGGGACTAGTAGGCATCCATTCATTGCTGACCGTCTGAGTGCAACGACCTGCTTGAAAGCAGTGAGGACGACAAACTGGAAAAGATAGGCAGGGTCTCAAGCCGAAAACTGTCCTGACGAGCTAAGTTATGTACAACTTTTATGTCATTTATACCATCATCCCAACTCTACTAGCCTAAACAAGTTCATTTTAATTTCGATTTATTCAAATAAATCATGTTTGATGTTGTTACAAAATAGTTGAGTAAATTGTGTACTTAGGTTCAAGTGTCTTGGTGCATATTAGTTTACTTCAGCTAACAAATATTTAAATCACTTGATGGGGGCTTTTAAGCAATGCCAGGAGAGGAGAACAGTCGGAGGGGTTAACTGAGCACCTGGATTATATCACAGTGGGTGTATCCAGATATCATGGAACGAGCCACTCGCTGTTTTCTTGGCTATCCAGGACTGTCTAGGATCAACATAGCTTAGATGATAGTCCAGTTTCTCACGTGGGTGGGCATTGTTAAGGATCAAACCCACACCCTCACTATATCAGTGTATTTACCCACGTGGGCGCGCGACAGTCGCCATGTTTCGCTGCAGCACAATATAACAGTATCATCTCAAAAGACTAAAAGAAGTCAGCAATAAAAGTAAGATTAGGTAAAACATGATAGGTTAACATATGGTATAGTGAGTAACATACGATACAGTTAGATAAGATTAGGCAAGATACACAGCAATGGATAGAATAATAGTTGTAAACGATCGCTCTTTTCTATGACCTATTATCATCAGTTTGGATTTTATTTTAACAACAACAACCTTATCTCATTAACAATTGGGGTATGCTCCCATAAAACAACGTGAGATGTCACATTCATCAATAAATCGTTGCTAGATTTGTACTGGTAAAACTTTGTAACATCGCGATTCACACATATTCTATCATTTCCCATTTTGAAATGTTATTTTCGCTTCAAATGAAAAATCGAATTTAAATGGTTCATACATAACGACTTGAGAAATCACACTGTTTTCGTTATGTAAAGATGTTTATTGATGTCAGCAACGGCTGGAGCAGAAAGAGAAATGCTAAACCGATTTATCACAGAGTAAATACATTATTTATTTTTATTTTTATTATTTTCAAACGCGCCTGCGGTATTGACAGAACAGGTGATAAACATGCTTCACTCATCTGCTGTCATTATGTAGAAAATACACGCTTTCCTGTGAGCTTTTCTTCTGTGGCTGTCATGACACGATCCAGACCTTAGAAGGATTTCGCTGGCCTCGTTTTTAAAAATAAATCTTATTCTTTTGGGTTTCTTTCTTCTCCTTAACAGTCAGGAGTGGGGTTGTCTCTCTGACTGTGAAGTCTTTTTGTCTACCGATTTGGTAGCTGTCTAGGCTCTCTCGTCTCTTCGTTTAGTTATTATCTTCTTGTTCCTATCGACTTATATGACTTTGGTTATTTACTTTCTAATAACGCTTTGTCTTCTAGTGCATTTTAGCTGCAGCTTCCTCAGTTCTTGGATTTTGTTGTGTTCGTTTCTTCGGTAACTACATCTGTGCTGTGTGGTATCCTTATGGACCGAAATGTTTTCAATAACACGTTTAGCGGTCGTATCAGGCTTCAATGGTTTTTCTTTTTACCTCTATGATGGACCTGATCTGGGCGGCCTGTTTCCCATTCCTTCATCATTATCTTGTATGTTGGCTATGATCGCCACCTTCATTGTATGTTGGCTATGATCACCACCTTCATTGTATGTTGGCTATGATCGCCACCTTCATTGTATGTTGGCTATGATCACCACCTTCATTGTATGTTGGCTATGATCACCACCTTCATTGTATGTTGGCTATGATCGCCACCTTCATTGTATGTTGGCTATGATCACCACCTTCATTGTACGTTGGCTATGATCGCCACCTTCATTGTATGTTGGCTATGATCGCCACCTTCATTGTATGTTGGCTATGATCGCCACCTTCATTGTATGTTGGCAATGATCACCACCTTCATTGAATGTTGGCTATGATCGCCACCTTCATTGTATGTTGGCTATGATCGCCACCTTCATTGCATGTTGGCTATGATCGCCACCTTCATTGTAGTTTACGTGCAGCAAGGATATCTGGAGCTGTGAATAAACAATCAGCCCATTTTGTTTCAGGGTTTGACTCTCAGAAATTGTTGGTGCAGGTTACTTGCTGAAAGCGCGTGTACCGGCACAGTAATGGAACATTTCCCCTTCGGCGTAACAAAAGGGCTATATGCACCACACTTTACAAAAAACGGAGTCGTGCGACAGGTTTGGAGAGCAAAACAGTCAGCTGTGATTTCTTTTTCAATCATGTTGCCTGGCTTGTCTGGTTCTCGTGTTGTGAGTGTCGCCAATTTGTCTGGGACATTGTTTCGAGTCATTAGGGTCACAATGAATTTTTTTTTAAATTTCACCAACATTACAATCATTTATTAAGAAACTGAAAACACCACTAAGATGAAATTGAACATGCCGCTATCTCAAAAAGCCGTGACTCCATTATTCACAACAATGGTCATCGATCGATAGAAACCTGAAGGAGTTTAGCCGTACCAGTGTGGTGTTTAAATTTATTTAAAAGCCCACATCACAATGTTAGGTGCACAAGTGGAGTAAATGTTCTGAAATCATGCGTCTTACCGTCGGCATGGGGAACTTGAATTTCAATAAAGAAAACAAAAAATCACTAGTTTTTAACTTAAATGTAGTTTTTGTTTTTAAATGAATACCAAGCGCCAAAAATAAAGATAATGATATTTTGCAGGATCTGAAAACTGAAGAGAACTTGGCCGTAATCAGCAGCATATCTTGCAGGATGAGTTGATTTAGTCAAATCAAATCTTATAGTTTTTTTTTTTAAGGCAAAGCAGTATTAGAAAGTATTATACGAGGAAGAACAGCACGAAGACTAGTAAATGACATTGTAGATACACTAGACACACATGCTGCGTGCTTGCGCTACTCACGAAGAAACTTCAGCGTGTGAGAGATGCCAGTTACTAGTTCAACGATGTTAGCTGCGCATGCACAATAATTTGGACCAAGAAAAAGAAAAACATTGACATCCTTCCTGATCTAAGCATCGAGGAGAACTAGCCCATAAACAACATTCTATCCCGACACGACATTTTAAATGTTATAATGGACTGGGGAAACAAGTGACGGAGGATACATCTATGGAACACAAAGCAATGACGACTTCTGAGTGTTAATTGAAGATGCACTGGTTATTAACGCACTTAAGGCTGGAGAACCAGCTGGAGACATGGAGACTTATCTGCTTGCTGTGACAAGGGCGACGTTCTATAAAGAAGCTGGTGAGGATGATTATATCCCCTGGCATAGGTAAGGACAGTGACATACCTCTAGAGGCACCAGTTTATGCTGTCAAACCAGTACATCTATAAACTGCAATGGATGATATGCATTTATTTGCGGGATAACAGTTTGTAGATGCGACCAGAGTTCATTTTCGCTAGTAATACACCATTACAATAATGTGGATAAGAATTATAGACAGCCGATAGTTATTTAGGAATACAATGTATTAAAATCACGGAGAAACCGTAGTCTAGCGGCAAGACTCTCGCCTGCGGATCGAAAGGTCGTGGATTCGGGTCCTGACGGGGGCCATATATTCTTCAAAAATGACCTTAGCTCCCGTGGCGACCCAGCCTTTAGTGACTACCAGGTTCAGTCCTTGGAAGTAAAGGCGGTCGGTGTGATGCTGACCACATCATCCACCAAGTGCCGATCGGCCTATAAAATATAGCTCTAGCCCTATGTTTCCATTACGCCTAAAAGCGTGGAAAAGGGTCTGTTACTTTTTGCTTGTGTGTGTGTATATATATATATATATATATATATATATATATATATATATATATATATATATATATATATATATATATATATATATATATATATATATAAATAAAGACGCATTGTGACGTAAAAAGTCATTTATAGATTGTCGATCTGCCAATTCACGCCTAAGCGTCAGTTTAATGTCTACACAGTTTCTTCTGAACTCGTGAACTTCCATGACCAGTGGTGCTGGTGGCTTGCTGTAAAAATAACCTACTTCATTATTCTCTTTAACAATAACTTCTTTTTTTTTTTTTTTTTATCCATTAAGAAATTAATGAATACGTTTGCAATCTACGTTCTCGAAAACTGTCGTAAAGATTTGTTGCATGCAGTCTTTGAATACCTATAACGAAAAAAAAAAGTGCTATTTTTTTAATCCATAGATGGTCAGGAATTTGCTAATCAGCCATTTCCTCTGACATGTTCAATCTGTTTAAATAAGTATGAACTGAGATTTTAGATTTTACAGTAAAGTTGTTAATTTCATGTTCAAGGACCCAACCTCAATTTTGTTAGTTTCTCTGGGTATCAGTATCACAATATTTATGACACGTCCTAAAATTTCGGTAGAATTGCTGGGCTAGTAAAACAGTAACATTCTGCCTAGTTATGAAAATCTGCAACTTAAACTCATAATGGAAGTGATTTACATGTTGTTTTGATTAGTCAACTAAATGACACAATAATTCAACACTAATTTGTGGATACGCTTTTAAATTAAACAACATTGAAAGATGTCTTATTTTGGGTTCCGTTTACTAACATTATGACTTTGCTCAAGAAAATTCTGAAGTTGCATAGTTTTTTTCTGTAACCTCCTGCTCAACCAGTTATGGTGTGCTTATTAACATTGCTTCCTAAAATAATAAAAAATAAACCCTCCAAAACTCTACCCAGACTGTTTCGTAATAACAATATATATCGTAAAGAAGACTGAAAAAATATTTGCTGATCCTTTATTTGTGAAAAAAAAAAAAAAAAAAAAAAATTCCTTATGTCACAAATGTCTGAAGTGAGCATACCAAATTTTCAATACAAACAGTCCGTTAGTTTCAAAAATATTAAAATCTATCTATTTATGTTTATGAATTTCTGAACGGACTATTAAATGGCCATAATTTACAGTATACCAGAAACGATGCTGTTCATTGATGAGCCCTCTCAGTTTTCAGAAAGGAATGAGCTTAATCATTGTGATGTAGCAAACCGTTTACAGAACATTGCTCTTATCACTGAATCTCTATCAGAAACTTAGTTCCCAGACAGCTCTCCCGCCTTGTGCTCAAAGGGTCCCTTATGTCCTGTGTCCATCTTCGTGCTGGTCGACCCTGCCTCTCTCACATGATGCCATGCCCTTGTTGGTGTTGTTATCGATCCAGCGGCGCATGAGCTTTCACCCTTTGTCCCAATGCCATGTAGTTGAATTTCACAAGCTGTTCTTTTCCTCCGTACAAGGTGTTCCACTTGTCTGGTCTCTGAGGGAGTAGCATTCTTCTAGTCTCGCTGAGTTTTGGGCACTCAAAGAGATGGTGTTCAACAGTTTCGTAGGGGTAGTTACATAGTTGGCACTCTGGGGAGTGTTGTGGCTGTATTCTGTTTAGATGTCCATTGAGTGGAGTATGTTGCGTTTTAAGTATGAAGATGGTGGCCTGGTCCCTTCTTGTTAGATGATTAATGCTGTCATTAGGATCAGGGCCAGCCATGTGTCTATAAACCTCTCTTCCAGTGTCTCCCATGGCCCATCTGTTCAACCAAGTCTCTTTGTTTATAGCTCTCATAAGTATTTTTGCTGTCTGTAGGGTTGTCGTTGTAGGTGGTTGTTCTTGTGTTGCTGCTTTCTTTGCCAATCTGTCAGCTCTGTCATTACCTGGTGTGCCGAAGTGGCATGGAATCCACTGCATCACTATTCTGATGTTGCATGAGATAATAAACTAAGCTGATCAGCATCTAGGATTATCTTGGCTATGTAAGTTCTGCAGCGTTCACTGCCCTCCAGAGCTTGACGGGCAGAAATTGAATCTGTGAAGATGACAATATATTGGGTCTTTGAAGGGTAAATATCCATTACAGTCTTAAGGTGGTATACTGCTGTTTCCAGTGCAATAAATTCGGCTTCATAATTTGAACAGAATTCCCTGCATGCATCAAAAATCTCTTCAACAGATCCATCGGGATAACCTATGTAGATTCCGTAACCTGCTTTAATGGTAGCTTTAAATGCAGATCCATCAGTATAAACATGTATCCATTCTTGGGGGTAAGAATCAACGGTCTTTAGTTTGGGTAGGACTGTTTGGTTTCCTCGCCTTCCAATTTAATTCGGACTTCTGGAGCTTTAAAGCGAGCAAGTGGTGGTAGGTTTCTTGCAACATTCTGAATGCTTTGACGTCTTTCTGAGAGGTGGTATCTGTCCTGAATTTTTTTAACACAGTGTAAAATCGATTTGTGCTTTATTCTTTGTTTGTATTCACAGTTTTTTTTTACAAGATATCTATTAGGATGGTTACGATTCTTTCTAACACTTCTTTCATATATTTCTAAAGTGGCTTTTTCTCTCCACATCCCGAGGGGTTCCACATATGTATGGATTTCACATGCAGCAGTTGGTGCAGACTGCATAGCTCCGCAGATTAATCGGAGGGCATTATTTTGTACTCTGTTAAGAGTCTCTTGGTTAGTTTGGGATCAGGTTGTATGCAGTGAGTTGTTTTACTCTATCACAGAGCGAACATATCCTAGATAAAAGCCCCTCAGAGTTTTCTTGTTTGATTCCCCATGATGTACCTGCAAGTCTCTTTAATAACTGCAACCGCCTCAATGCCTTATTCCTTACGTTTTCAATATAATTCTTGAGGCTGAGTTGCCGGTTAAGTGTGACTCCAAGGTATGTAGGATGCTCTTCTTTCATCACTTTGTGTTTGTCTAACCTCAGGTTAATATTCTTCGTTGCTACTTGATGGCTTTTGGTAAAGACTGTGTAGACCGTCTTTGCACAGTTTACCTTGAGTTTCTATCTTTGGCAGTACTCATGCAGTCTTCTAAGGTCTCCATTTAGTCTTTGGACTCCACTTTCCACATTTTCATGACTCTGCCATATTGCTAGGTCATCAACGTACAAGGCTTTTTCGGCCTTGATTTGTTCTTTCAAGTCAATGATAAATATTAGGAAACGTGTACAGCTCGATTTTCGTGATTTTCAGATCTTTTAGGATGTGAAAATTTCGTTTCTTCTTTGTTCAGTGGTTAACTAAAATCTTTCTATAGTTTTTCAACTCTTAAGTTTATATGTTTGTCTTCAATGATTGTGAGATAGTTCATATGTAGCCCGGGGCGCGTCAGCGCAGTCGTTAGGAGACTCGCTTTCAAATCCAGCTGCGACTCGCTGCAGCTACGGAGTTGCGTGTGGACGGCGACACAGGCGGACAGGTTCTTATCAGCTGTCCATACTGGTGGCAGAGCACTTATGGTTTATAACCGTGTACACTGACGCTAGTTCACATCTCCCGAGTTTTACCTTTTTTTTTTTATCATATGTAGCTATAGAAGAATGTCTGTTTTCACCTGTTCTAGGTTTATTCTTTTCTAAAAATTGTGGTATGACATTTCTTTTTAGTAGCATTTTTTTTTTTAAATTTTTACTCAAGAAGTAATGAAACAATCTACTTCACCGTCTGTGTGTTACTACAGGGAAAAATATATATTCTTAAGATGTTTACTTTGAGTTGTTTGAGCTATAGAATTTCCTTACTATTTATCATATGCATTGCTATGTGTTAGTAAAAATAAAACAAAACCCAGTCTAAATCTGATAAATGGATTCAGAATAGGGAAAGGGATGCCGTGAATTGTTAGCAAAGATAAAACAAATCCCAGTCTAAATCTGATAAAGGGATTCAGACTAGGGAGAGGGATACTATGAAATGCTCAGTGAGAGCGATGTGTGTCTTTGTCGACAACACAATATTTACGTATAGAAAAACAGAAAATTCATCATCATCATCGATTTCCACTTCTGCCGGTAAGCGTTGCGGGGAGTAACCATTTGCGATTCATTGCTTGATGGACAGCAGTGGTGATTGTCATTCTATGTCAGTGTAGAAACTCTTTAATGTCATCTATCCATGTTCTCCTGGGGTGGCCTCTTGCTTTCTGTTTAGATATTTTCATGTGTTGTGCCTGCGTGGGTAATTGTTCTGGCTGCATTCTTAGTAGATAACTAAACCTTTTCATCTTCTGTTTCTCTATGAATTTGCTGTATAGCGTTGTTCATACAGTCTGATAACATCATTTCTAACTTTGTCTAGGATGGTCAAGTTGGCGGCTGTTCTCAGGCATCTCTCTTCACAGGTGTTAAATCTATGTAGGCTAGACTTTGATAATGTCAAAGTCTGGCACTGGTAGCACAGTTTTGGTATGAACATGCTGTTTGTAATCTGTTCTTGGTGCTCAAACATTTGTTTGTATGTCTTTAACGGTATTATAAAAAAGTCTTTAACGTTATCGTGATATATAAGTGCACTGGCACGTTGGCATCTTGTTTCGATTTCCCGATCTATTCTCCCGCCTCCAAGAATATACTAAAGAAAATTAGTGTGCACAAAAACAGTGGGTAGCGCAGTGACTAGAACCATTTTCTACCGGTGTCGTAGCTTTGTGTTCAATTATCCTACTTCCTGCTGGTTTTCGGGATCTCTTTTTTAGTTGGAACGAATTGGACCGATTGTCAAATCAAACAACAAATCGTAAAAGGCGACTAATAAGGAGTTTGCCTAATTTAAATTAGTTTGCTTAATTTAAAAAGGAAACAACAATTAAAGTTGCGAATCCTTTTCAGGATGTTGCAGAACCAACTCCAACATTTTATTTTGCTGTTGTGGTTTCTCTAGGCAAGTTTACGTCCAGAGTTTGCCATTGCTCCTGGACGGTCGGCTTCTCGATAACACCGTCGAAATTAACGCAAGGCGCAAGGCCCGTAGTTGGTATCGAACCTGGCACCCTGGCATTACGAAGCGCATTCGCAACACCAAAGCCACAGACGCCGATACACACAAAATCGGGAACGAAGAAGAAAATTAACGATATGCAAGTAAAAGTGAAGGGTCCGTTTTCACGCATTAGGCGTATTGGGCACATACTGCTAGACCAATATTTTATAGACACATGGGCACTAGGAAGATGATATGTTCAACATCACGTTGACCGCCTTTACTTCTCAAGACTCTACCAGGTAAATATTCAAGGCTGTATCAAGTCTGGCACTGTCAGGATCTGAACCCAAAGACTTTCAGATTCGCGGGGGAACCTCTAGCTGCTACACCATAGCGGCTCCTGGTAGGAAGGTAGACTAATAACAAGTGCCCTAGCACTAATGGTGACCGAACATTGTTACAAGAATGTTTCACAAAGAAATTGTGGCCTGTGTGTTTTCCACATGGCCCTACTATGTACTCGGTTCCGGGTGAAGTTTGAGGTTTGAACAACGGATTAACATTATCGCACACGGGTAGTAACCCATAAGTGCTCCGTTCTTCTTCTGACTTAAGTCCGAGTCCGAGGAAGCTAAGCACAGTGCACAGGCTCTGTAGAACCGGCTAGGATCCTGAAATTACTTTAAGTAGAATTTGTAACCCCAAATTTTTGCTCGGGCAGCGCCGTTAGGCTACTCAATTCCCAACTGAAAAGATGATTTTTTTTACGTGCGCAACAATGCACACGGGCGTCCGATCTCACTACCCAGATACCAGGGGAAATTACTAAAAGTTCAAGTCCAGGTGAACAAATCCCAGCCTTAACGGGGATTGAACCCGGAACCTCTAGCGGACACCACGCCTCTAGACAACGCAGTCCCTGTTCCGGTGAAGATAATATGCCCAGCATGACATTGCATGCCTCACAGGTCAGCGTCGATTGTTGTGCACACATGAAGGGTGCAACATGAGGATATTTTTTTTTGTTTTGTTTTGTTATTAGTTTGTTACACGAAGTAATTGACTGTTCGTAATAAATAATGACTGTTTTGTCATCCGAACAAATCGATTGATCTCTTTGACCTTCACTTCATATTACATGGTTCGGTCCTGATATAAAAGTGCTCTCAGAAAATGCGTGTTCAGGGCCGGAAGCGGAAGTGACAGTGTCACTAGCCAGACGACATTTTGACTGCTCATTGAACATTTGTAATTGCAACGTGGTTAGTTCGAGATTACACAAATCTTTATAAATGGTTTAGGAGCGAATGAGACGACAGTACATCGCTTTGTTGTATCTTTAGTTGTTATTTTTATTTCATCACTCTAGTTTTTTTTTTTTTTTTTTAGGGCGTCATCGTCAAAAACTGCAATTTTATTCATCTTGTTGTAAACATTTATGTTGTTTTTATTATTTTATGTTTGATGTTTCCAAATGGAAGGGCCAGTGGCTCAGTGGCTAGAATGATCGACTCGCATGGTTCGAATCTTCATAAGATTATAAGATTCTTTTCTGTCGTAAGGAGGGAAAGGGGGTGGGGGGGGGAGTATCAACGTAATCCCCAGTCCGTAGAGACAGACAGTAACACATCCGGCTTTGTTTGCTTAGAAACTGCTGTTTTGTCCACTGAGCTTCCAAGTCGTTGTTTGCTTTGAATTTAGTACTCCCTTGATAGAGACTGGTTGAAAAGTTCGGTTGAATTGGTGTGCGGCTATTCTATTCCCTCCGTTGTGTTGTCTGATAACATTTTGTGTTGTATTTAGCACTTCCCGGGAATTGCCGTTACGGACCGGCCAGACACTCGCCAAGGATCGGAAGGCCGTGGGTTCGCTTCCTGGCGGAGCTAGACTTTTTTTTAAAACTGACCTTATCTACCAGGTAGAGCCAGCCTTAAGTGGGTACTGGCTGCAGTCTAGAGAAGTAAAGACAGCCGGCTTGATGCTGTCCATATCACCCATCTTATGCTGATTATCCTAAAAAATAGGTCTAATCCTATATAAGCCTAAAGGCGTGGAAAAGGGATATTCACCTGATTTAGCACTTCACAATCCTCATGCCTACTTTTGCGGTGTCGGCAAGAGGGCCTATGAGCCGGAGGGTTTACAGCCGCATGGCTTGTGCTGTCGCCACCACTGTGCAGGTGAGGATTTTATTTTGCTTCCGACAGAAAAAACAAACGTACCGAGGATTCGACTCGGATCTCCTCGCTTGAGAGCCCAGCTTTCTAACCGTTCGGTCAGACGCTCTTCCTGCCTACACAGGTCACTTGGATACTACATGCAGTAATGAGTTTTATATGTGCTATCCCTTTTATGAATCTAATGAAGACTGAAGTTTGATCATAACTTACGACCTAGTAAACAAATTCATTCTTCAGAATTACTGCCATAACAAATCGCTACGTGTGAGTGCATTTACTCAGTGCACCAGTCAAAAAAAAAAAAAAAAAAAGTTTATGCTTGTACATCTTATGTTTAGACAAGGCATAGTAAAAGATCGAACAACACACTAGACTCCTACAAGCGCTCTTTATTTAGCTTCCGAACTCCCGTGGATGTATAATACCCCTGATTTTGTGGTCGTCATTATTGCCTCGTTTGAGATTTAACTTTAACCTTCCAGCATTAAAATGTTACCCAGATTAATATGGCCTGGAGATAATGAGGCACCTGGATGAAATTAGAGGATCTGGACGGCTCACTACAGTCAGAGTAAAGGCAAGACGGACATATAACCAGATTGTGACCAGTACCATCAGAATTGGAACTCTGCACTGGTTGCTGAAGATGAAGACGGAGCATGCATCGTAATGCCCTTAGGGATGTGATGTCAATTTTTGACTCAACTAAACTCATCTCAAATGTTAACACACCACAGTCTCTTAGCGTCTGTATTATAACTAAACTATGTTTAGGTCTAAAAAGGTCAAAGTAAGGAAACTCAACTGTGACACACAAGATGTTAAAGGGTCAGTTAATGTAACAAAATGTTTCAGTTACAGGTGTTAAAGAAAGTAATTAGGTAATTAGGTAATCAGCTTTCCAAATTCGCAATAAAAGGGTCTATCATAATTGCTCTGTTCCTATGCCAATGAAAAAAGCATGGAATTCGCATTGCTGTACTTGTTTTTTTTTTAAAAATGCTAATAGCATGCATTCTTGGCAGGGCCAATATCATGCACACACGGGATAATGTTCAATTCGGAAATGCCTGCACTGACAGTTCTGCAATATAAGTGTAGTTTATAGTCGGTTAAAAGAGCAAGAACGCATTTAAGTGGAAATTATAGTTTGTTCCAAAATGTGTGCCTTCATACTTTAACACATACCTCAAAAACTCATGTACGATCAATGCAAATTTTTGCATTTATCATTTGATTTCTCTTGTCCTTTTGATTTCATAATTTATAATTTTGCATTAAAAAGTCCATTTTCCACGCCTTTATGCGGATAGGGCATATAGGGCTAGACCAACTAAACCAATCGGCACAAGATGGGTGACGTAGTCAGCATCACGCCGGTCGCCTTTAGTTTTCCGGGACGTCACCTGGTACCCGTTAAGGCTGGGTCGACTTGGGAGTCAAGGTCATTTTTTAAAAAAGTTCGGCTTCGCCAGGGAGCGAACCCAAACCCTTCCGATCTGCAGGTAAGCGTCTACCCGCTACGCCACGGCGACTATAATTGTACACGATGGAGCAATAATTTATGTACACCATTTAAAACGAAATCAGTAATTGACACAAACTGTGTACATTTTAAGAGCCAGTCCACAAGCATTAGGGTAGTACATGACGTATCCACTTCACTATTTATTCCACAATCACTAGGGTAGTACATGATGTATCCACTTCACTATTTATTCCACAAGCATTAGGGTAGTACATGACGTATCCACTTCACTATTTATTCCACAAGCATTAGGGTAGTACATGACGTATCCACTTCACTATTCATTCCACAAGCATTAGGGTAGTACATGATGTATCCACTTCACTATTTATTCCACAAGCATTCGGGTAGTACATGACGTATCCACTTCACTATTCATTCCACAAGCATTAGGGTAGTACATGACGTATCTACTTCACTATTTATTCCACAAGCATTAGGGTAGTACATGACGTATCCACTTTACTATTCATTCCACAATCATTAGGGTAGTACATGACGTATCCACTTCACTATTCATTCCACAATCATTAGGGTAGTACATGACGTATCCACTTCACTATTAATTCCACAATCGTTAGGGTAGTACATGACGTATCCACTTCACTATTCATTCCACAATCATTAGGGAAGTACATGACGTATCCACTTCACTATTCATTCCACAATCATTAGGGAAGTACATGACGTATCCACTTCACTATTCATTCCACAAGCATTAGTGTAGTACATGACTTATCCACTTCACAATTCATTCCACAATCATTAGGGTAGTACATGACGTATCCACTTCACTATTCATTCCACAAGCATTAGGGTAGTACATGATGTACCCACTTCACTATTCATTCCACAATCATCAGGGTAGTACATGACGTATCCACTTTACTATTCATTCCACAAGCATTAGGGTAGTACATGACGTATCCACTTCACTATTCATTCCACAAGCATTAGGGTAGTACATGATGTATCCACTTCTCTATTCATTCCAAAAGCATTAATGTAGTACATGACGTATCCACTTTACTATTCATTCCATAAGCATTAGGGTAGTACATGACGTATCCACTTCACTATTCATTCCAAAAGCATTAAGGTAGTACATGAAGTATCCACTTCACTATTCATTCCACAAGCATTAGGGTAGTACATGACGTATCCACTTTACTATTCATTCCAAAAGCATTAGGGTAGTACATGGCGTATCCACTTCACTATTTATTCCACAAGCATTAGGAAAGTACATGACGTATCCACTTCACTATTCAAACTAAACGCGCCTTAGTTTCCCGCGCCAATTACCTCCAAAAAGTTTCGTTTAAAATGTTGCGTATTTCGCCTGAAGCCATTTGCAGTAGTCATGCTAACTCTGTGCTTTGAATCGGTGTCTGTTTTTTTTTTCTTTCAATACCGCAAACAAGGCAAACTGAAGAATTGATTTTTGTTTACATCATAATTAAATTCCTACAGGGACATGATTTTTAACAGGTTTCATGACACACTTCAATAATTTACATCGAATGGTTACTTAGTTGGGCACGACTGATGGAACAGGTTATAGTAAACATTATAGGCTGCTTGGCATCAATAAAGTTTATAATACAACTCATCCACAGTGCCTCTAGTCCAGCACTGAACCATAAAATATCCCTCCGCCCCCCCCCCCCTTTTTTTTTCGCCGGCACATTCAAAGGTTTATTACTGGTAACAAAATGTGGGTGCTCAGAAATCCTTCGATATCTGAGCTGACACGAGTGCTACAAATTAAGATCTTCTGCAGCTCGCCGTGGTCAAATTAGAAATTCGAGGGATTACACTATTGGACATCCTAGTAGTCATTGCTTCTTACTGTCACAACGTGGCTCTATGGCCAGTTGCATCAGTATAAGTGACACTGGTGCACTAGTTCTATAGGTCTGTGTATGTATGTGTGAGTTTGTGTGTGTATATAAGTGTGTGTTTGTGTGCTGTATGTGTAAATGTATGTGTGTGTGTGTGTGTTGGGTTGGGAGAGATTTTTCAGATACTGTGGAGTATATGCTTCTCATATTAAATGGTTAGACTCCTACATTTCATCACTGATGTGACAAACTTTATATATGGTCTAGCAATGTCAACACTGAGTACGTAATTAAACTCTGATCTGATAAAACAATATAAAATGGTGAATTGTTTATTATAATGTAATCATTCTTTGGCGAATTGTGATAATAATATGTACGCTGAGTATAAAAGCTATTCTGAAAAGATAATGATAACATTCAATTTGAAAATTTCGTATGAACTGAGAATATATACAAGAGTTGAAAACAAGTAAAATGAATTGATAATGTTTACACTGATTGTAGAAAAGGGTATTACTAACTGATAATTTGAGTTTAAAACGAAAAAAAAAGTATGAATTGATAATGTTAACATTAAGTAGAAAATGAACTCAATAACTTGGTTAAAATTGGCACGACTAATGGAGAACGAATTGGGAGAGGGGGGGGGGGGGAGAGAATTGGATAAAAGGTTTGATGACTCAATCATGTAGATGGAGGGAAAAAGTATGAAATGTTGAGATTATCACTGAGTAGAGAATATTATTCTGAACCAATAATGTCAATATTCAATGGAGCATTGGTAATTGCACAGTTTATATTAACTGGATAAACGTTGCTTTGACTAGTATTGTTAAATGGAAAAATAAAAGGAAGTCAGAATTGAAAAAGTTAATACTGAGTGAAACTGTTATTGCGAAAAGTAGTATGCACTGATGAAGTTCACATTGGATAGAGAGAAGTTGTCTAAAGTTGTAATGTAAACACGAGTGAAGAAAATTGTCTGAAGTGAAAATGCTAATATTCAGTGGTGAAAAGATGTGTCAGCCAAAAATTAATGTACATTTCTTCAGGATGTTACTGAACCAGACCAAGCAAGAATGTTTGTACACTTGCAATATTTAATAGTGGTTTTGTCTGAAACATCACTGGGGTTGTAAGAGTTCACAAAGCCAGTACTTTAGTTGACCTTTGATTGACAGCTTGGATAGGTAAACGTTTGGATAATTTGCAGCTGGGGAAAACAGAAGTTGCTTGGTGTTCACGGGTGGCTGCGGACTACCGGAGTTGTGTTGGAAATGTTGCATTCGTGTGGGTCGATAGGTTGTGAATCCCGAGTGTTGGCGAGAAAGCGAGATCCGCGTGTAACTCGAGTGTGAATAGTCCCGAGTTAGTTCGAGTCAGTAGGTAGCTTTCAGTATGTCTCGGTGTGTGGACGTTTATGCGAGAATTGTTCCTGTACAATGAGATAGCTTGATTCTGTGTGTGTGTGTTTTTTTTTTTTTTTCAGCGGAGCTTCTGTGAACCGTCTTGGATAATTGTGGGAATGCACGTGTGTCAGCAATGGGATTTGGGGCCAACAGTGATGCAGCTTTGGAGCATCTGGTTAATGGGGTATCTGTAAAGACAAAGAAGATGCCGCGGACCTTGTGTGTTAACCAAAGTGGATTTGTTATGAGTGGAAATATCGGAGGCTTATTAACCGGATGTTAACGATACTTCAGTGGGTGCCTGAGATACCAGACTGGAGGTCTAGAGTTTCCATCAGAAGGGGCATCTACTTGCGTTCCAGGAGGAGGAGTCGTTTAGAGAACGAACCGTTAAGGGATTGTCATTGCACATTTCATAGTTTTATCTGCGGGATCTGGTGTGAGTCGCCCTTAACAGACACCTGGGACATAGTTAGCTTGGGTGTTTTGCCTATGTTCAGAGGGACTGCTCACGTGAGAATGTGGAAGGCAGTAAGAGACTTGACTGTGATCCATCGACCGCCACTCATCTTCGTCGTCGTTTTATCCATAATAAAGAGACCGAAGACCGGTCACACTAAGATCGCAAATGGCGTGATGTATTTATATTACAGTAAACGTAGACAATGTTTGTGGTTTCGTTAAGTCATGTTAGCGTGTTACGTGTGCCTGGTTTAAAGTGGTGCTGTTGTTCGGTTTTGCCATCCTTTATCTCCAGTTATCACCATCAGCGTGTGCCATGCCAAGGGAAGTGAGTGGCCTTGTTAGTACTTGGAGGGGAATCTAGTGTGTATGTGTGGGTGTAGACATTTATAGATGTTTATTATCCCCAAGATACTTAGCCAGCATGAGGTACATCCCCAACCGCAGGCAACAAGTGGATCAGATTAAACATGGCTATAAAGACATGTGTTATCTACATTACTGATATAAACAGTGTTATTTACGTGCGCTAACTGTATTTTTTTGTTCAGAACCCCTTCGCAATAACTCAAAGAGCCAAGACCAGTGACACTTAACCGACACCAGGTTTTTTGTCCAGTGGAATACATGCTGAGAAATTACAATTCAATTAGCAGGCCTTTATTAGGAAAGGGCCCTATCCAGTTTCATGTATTTCAATTATTCTGGGCAAAGTGGGAATCATAAATAATTGATGAGAGACAAAGCAAGCAAAATATTTTGGCGACATTACAAGATTAAACGCTTTGTTTTGAAAACGCATCATCAATACCATGTACCATGCCGATAAGCATATGCCGCCGTCTCACACGATCACCAGAATCACTGATGAGCTCAGAGCTCTTGCGGTGTCCCAACCATATATCAAGACACATAATTATTTATATCTTAGCGTTCCTCTTGCTCTTTTGTGTCCATCAATCTTGTCAGTTTTAATCAAGCTCTCGAATCTACACATTCACAAGGGATGTCCAAATACATTCATAGTATTCGTCAAATTTCTTTAATCCGTTTACGGTTTTCATTTATCTCAAAGAGGACTGACTCTTTTACTTTTCTATCTTTCCAGAATATTCTTTGCATTTTCCTTCAAAAAACCACACCGCGTGTGTACGTGTGAATGTGTTGATTTTGTATTTTTTTATATGTGGCCGTTATTCGGAGGATAGCCCAAAAATAGAAACAAACCGGAATGTAGAAAACATATTATTACGGCCAAAAACACACACATGTTTAATTTCGGACTTCTGGCGACTTAAATTGCAGACCGGCGACTATACCGCCACCGCCAAGTGGGGCTAAACTAGATGGCTTGTACTCACGAGAAGTAGCTTTAGCATCTCCTGCAGCTTTGCTCGTGAGTCCCAGCAATCTAGTTTAGTCCCGCTCCGCGCCGCGCGTAGCGTCGAGAGAGATACCCTCGGCGGTGGCGGTATAGTCACCGGAAGTCCGCAATTTACATGTGACTAAGGCTTTGTTTTTAGCCGCCATAATATGTGGCCGTTATTCGGAGGATAGCCCGAAAATAGAAACAAACCGGAATGTAGAAAACATTCAACCCCGAGTATACTTGTTATCATTAGCTGCCATCATTTAGTCTTTGATATTAAATATAACAATTAAAAAAATTAAATACGATTTCAAAAACAACTTTTTTATGTCCTGTCAAGTTTTTATTTTTTTATTTTTTCAAGCGAGTAAGCATAGCCATGAAGATATTCTTACATTATCCTAGCATCACCGCACTACCGAAGCCAAAAAAAGATCACTCAAAGATCTGCGGCTACAGAATCATCTCGATGCAGAATACTGTTGACAAACTGTTGGAACGCCAACACTTTTCTAATATTTTATGGGTCAAGCGTGGGGGGGGGGGGGGGGGGGGGGGGGGTTGGGAAGGGGGACGAAGATGCCTGAGCCGCCATGTTTTGCGTCCCCTTCAAAGAAAAACATATGGAAACGAACACACACACAGACATTTTTACATATAATACCTCAAGCGATTTTTCAGACGTGTCTGGGGATGAGGAGAAAAATACTCCAAAAAAAATCGCAAATGGATTGTTAAAAAGTAAAAGTTTTCGTGAAGTGCGTGAGAACTCAATATACACCCACCAGCAGGCGAAATCTCCATCGGTTGTTTTAATTTCTTTACATTCATAACATCATTTCTCCTTGACCTGATTGTTTTTCTCCCATTTCCATTTGTTGGAATTGCAGTTTACCATGTTAGAGCCTCGATTTCAATTTTAAATTGCGGTTGGTTACTTTACTTTTGTATATCATATTTTTGTTTGTACTTATGAGTCTTTTTTCCAGGGACACTTCCTTGATACATCTACAGAACCCATGAGGACAATATATCGTTTTGCAATATTATGTTAATTGTTAACCTAAGTCAGCAAAACAAAATTCCTATGGTTTTCGAATTCTGAAAAAGGCTAAATGATATTGGCCATAGCAAGTAAAGTAAGTAAAGGATCCTCTTTCACCCCTTTAGGCGTATAGGGCATATAGGGCTAAACCTATATTTTATAGGCCAATCGGCACAAGATGTGTGATGTGGTCAGCATCACGCCAGACGACTTTACTTCCAGAAACTGCCCTCGTAACCACTCAAGGAAGGGTTGACCTGGGAGCCATAGTATTTAAAAAAAAGAAAAAAATTGGCTCCGGCAGGGAGCGAACTCACTACCTTCTGATCCGCGGCAAGCGTCTAGCCGCTCCACCATATTGGCTATAGCAAGGTGATGTCAAATCGTGAACCCCTAGTTTGTAGTCTTCGAGAAATTACGTTGCTAATAATTAATTCATTCTTGATAATGTCAACAAAGCTAGTTTTCGATGAAGATAATGCTTTTGTCGTTGCAGTATTGTAACGTTAGTGTCTTTCAATAATTATTGTAGCAGTCAGTTCCACGATAATCTCCCCACGTTACATACTAGCTCCTTTCTAATTGGTCTCAAAATTAGTGGCAATTCGCAAACGTAAAGGCAACAGAGATATCAGATTCCTTATAAATTTTGACTGGGTTGAAATGGCTTCAGCTTTAAATGTGCAAAAATAATAATTAGTAGTACTGATTAGTAATACTATTGTGTGCTAAATAGAATATGTCATTTGGAAATAACTTTGAATTAAAATAAAAATATAAAACAGACACGTAACAAGAGAGCGTCTATGCCTGGTTTCGACGACCACTGAGCCTCATTATAAATGTTGTGGTGGCAGACTCATCACCTCTTCCTCCCTTTTAAATTTTTTTTAGCGCTTAGCGCTCCCCTACCGTTTATGTTTATACAACGGATGGAGATGGCCGGTCCATGGATCACGCAAGACATAGTTATTGCCCTTAGAGAGATAGGACGTTCTGAAGATTTTGAAAGCAACGTGTCCATATCACTGCTAAAAATATGCGAATTGGGAGTAAAGATCGGCACAGCCAAGTATGAGAAGCACACTGGACGCACACGAATTCTTGTTAACCAAAATAGGACTGGCACTATTAACCGCTCGGCGTCGATGTATATGTTGAGACGGGAATCTGAGCGCCAATGGATGTGTCCGGATTGCTGTGAAGATTATCTAACTCAGAATTCACAAAGGATCAACATCATGGCACAAAGATGGTAGGTAACCCATACGTGCTGCTTTCTACTTCTAGCCCAAGCCTAAGTCCGAAGAATCTCAGCGCAGTGCACGAACTCTGTAGCACCGACGAGGATCATAAAATACTTGAAGTAGATTTAAGATTCTAAACTTTACTGCCGATTTCCAACTGTCACAGGATTTTTTATACCTTGCGCAACAACACACACGGGCGTCTGATCTTACTACCCAGAGACCAGGGGGACATTACTGGAAGTCCAAGTAAAAATAAAAATCCCAGCCTTCACCAAGGCTTGAATTTAGGACCTCCAGCATTTGAGGCGGACGCCATACCTTCAGACCACTTATCCCTCCCCTTCTGTATTGTGGTAGGATGGGGCGGTATTGGGCCTCTAGGTTCCGGTGCCATTGAAAGGTAGCTTTATATAAAGTGATTTCTGCTGCAGTATAACATGTCAGCGACATATTACATAGTGTGAAGCCTAAATCATTTATTACCTATTTTCCAATTGTTTGTGTTTTCCTTAAAAACCTTTTCTCTTTCCACTACCCCTCTTACGAAGTGCTTTGATTTCATGTGTACTTTCTCTATTCAGTTTCGTTTGTTCATAAACTTATTAGTTCCACATGTGTTTTCCTTGGGATTTTGACATTCACAAGATACTCATTTTTTTTTTTCTGTGCACGTGGCAGGATAGTTTTTTTTAATTGTCACAGCTTCCGCCAATTTCAGTAATAACCTGCTTCTTTGTCATAAATAAGACACAGACTACACAAATGACATTCCCAAAGTAAGGCACATTTCTTCTTATCTAAGAATTTGGTTCCTTTGTGTCCTGCATACACGCGCATCTACGTGTGTGAGGTCATTTAGAGGTATGCTCTAGTACTCTGTTATTAGGCAGCCTCTTAGTTCGATGTGTGTAAATTGTAAACGACCTTTTCTGGTGTAATCAATATCACGCTGTCCACCTTTACTTCTCCAGACTTTAGCTGATACCTATTTGTACCCAGCTTTAACTCCCCCCCCCCCCCCCCGCTTCTTTCTTTCCCTCAACATTTCTGATCCCATCATTGTTGGGCATAGTGGTATTAATTGTCAGGTTTGTCAAATACCAAGCTGATAAATTGACACAGACATGACACACAAAATAAGCCAAAGTAACAGTTTGGTTGGAATCAAATGAGCGCAGTAGAAATAGAAGTAAACAGGCTCAGAAATATACAAGATGTTCAGGGATTCCAGTAAATGAATAGCAAATCGTCAGATACTCTAAGAGGTAAGTCTTCTTTCTTTCCAGTACGCGCTCTTCTCACTATTCTTACATTTCCACGTTTCATATGGCTATACTTTACTCAAAATTTCGTTTCGTCGTTTATCTAGCATGCTTTTTTTTTCTGTCATAAGAAGAGCCATCGGGATGTTGTGGCTAGACACTCGTCAGCAGAGCCGACATGATTTGGACTCCCAGATTGATCTAGCCTAGAATGGGTACCAGATAGAGTTGTAAGAAGTAAAGACGACCGATGTAAAGTAAATCATATCACGCACCGATTGGCGATTGGCTTTTGAAATATATGTCTAGCACTTTATGCTCTTTTTATGAAAGCGTGGAAAAAAAGGTCCTTTACTTGTTATCCTAAAGATAGAAGCCAGAAACATGCTGGATAGAAACCCCTTTAAAGCAAATCATTCTACTCTGTTGCTCTAGTTTCAATACATTTAGACCCAAGTACTGAATGACAGGCAACATGGTTAAACCCCTTTCGGTCTCGTTAAGCAACACAATTATCTAATGTTATTAGCTGAAACCTTTTCTCAGACTAAGAAGCCGTAGAGCGACACCGGGGGCAATGTTAAATACACGTCGAGGAGGTCAATGTTTACAGTAAACTATTTGTACAATCTGGGAGTGGATACGCGTGATTTTGTTAGGTTTCTAAGGAAGCCTGATGTTTGAGTTTTAGGTGTATGTAAGTATGTTTGCTGTTGTCTAATGTATTGTAAAGTTGTAATGACATTTAGTGCGATCTTCTTCTTAAAGTCCATGCCGTGTGGCGTTCGTTGTCATGTCTATCCACAACCTTCTTTCCCGTGTACTTTTATCCACTCTGACACAGATGATCCTCCATGACATGATGTCAAACTGCCCACCATCTGTTCTTTTGGTTTTCCTTTGCATCTCTAACTTTCCTACTGGCACGATTAACTCCAGTTTTTTTGTCCTTTTCATCACATGACCAGAGAATATAGATTGTCTCTTTTTTTATAGGATAGGGAAAATCAGTTCTCTTCGTGAGTCAGTTTCTTTTAAGACTTCTTCATTACTCTTTTTGTCTGTCCATGGTATTCTCCTCATTCGTCTATTAAACCACATCTACGCAGTTTCCGAACACGTTTTCACTAATTTATTAACTGTCCACGATTCACTTCTGTCTATCTGTATATGATTTATGTTTTTAGGAATTTTATTTTTCGTCTCACCTGACAAAGAAAGACCGATACTCAAGATATATTAATCGGCTATACCGAGGTAGAGTGACTAGAAGATATTTAAAAAAAAAATATCAGATCATAAATCTGCACAGAACCAAATCTAAACAAGTACTAAGACAGCAAAAGAAATGGTTTGCACACCTAGCTCTGTAAAGCCATGAAGCTCGTAGAGCACATGGTAGATCAAGAACAAAATAGAAAGATAACATCAGAAAATCTCAACAACAGCACAATGTGTCTGTGGTAGAGGCGGCAAGACAAGTAACAGGCAGAACCGTATTCTCCCCTCGACACCCGAAGTAGTAAAAAAAGGAAATCAAGAAGACGATGAAGACATAGGTGGCATGGCCACATGATATTTTGTAGCATTAATGACGGGCATGATATTTTATAGCATTAATGACGGGCATGATATTTTATAGCATTAATGACGGGCATTCTATTTTGTAGCATAATGACGGGCATGATATTATCAAGCATTAATGACGGGCATGCTATTTTATAGCAATAATGACGGGCATGATATTTTATAGCATTAATAACGGGCATGATATTTTAAAGCATTAATGACGGGCATGATATTTTATAGCGTTAATAACGGGCATGATATTATAAAGCATTAATGACAGGCATGATATTTTATACCATTAATGACAGGCGTGATATTTTATAGCATTAATGACTGGCATGATATTTTACAGCGGTAATGACGTGCATGATATTTTATAGCGTTTATGACGGGCATGATATTTTAAAGAATTAATGACGGGCATGATATTTTATAGCATTAATGACAGGCATGATATTTTATAGAATTAATGACGGGCATGATATTTTATAGAATTAATGACGGGCATGATATTTTATAGCATTAATGACAGGCATTATATTTTATAGCATTATTTACGGGCATGATATTTTATAGCATTAATGACAGGCGTGATATTTTATAGCATTAATGACGGGCATGATATTTTATAGCGGTAATGACGGGCATGATATTTTATAGAATTAATGACGGACATAATATTTTAAAGCATTAATGACAGGCATGATATTTTATAGCATTAGTGACAGGCATGATATTTTATAGCATTAATGACGGGCATGATATCTAAAAGCAATAATGACGGTTATGTTATTTTATAGCAGTAATGACAGGCATGATATTTTACAGCATTGATGATGGGCATGATATTGTATAGCATTAATTACGGGCATGATATTTTATAACATTAATTACGGGCATGATATTTATAGCATTATTGACGGGCATGATATTTTAAAGCAACAATGACATGCATGATATTTTACAGCACTAATGACGGGCATGATATTTTGAAGCATAATGACGGGCATGATATTACAAAGCATTAATGACGGGCATGATATTTTATAGCAATAATGACAGGCGTGATATTGTATAGCATTAATGACGGGCATGATATTTTATAGTGGTAATGACGGGCATGACATTTTATAGCAACAATGACGGGCATGATATTTTATAGCAACAATGACAGGCATGATGTTTTATAGCTTTAATGATAGACAGGATATTTTATAGCATTAATGAAAGGCATGATTTTTTATAGCATTAATGACGGGCATGATATTTTAAAGCATTATTGACGGGCAGTTCTGCAATCCTCGCATTCAGTCAAAAATTGGCTCCAAGTGAGAGTGATGTTTTTATAATTATTACCTGAAATTTAAACTTAACCTCATTAATAGAAAAAAACCATCAGAAAAACTCTACAGTACCACGATGTGTCTTTGGTTGAAGCAGCGAGAAAAGCACGAAACAAGACCTTATATCTCTCTCGACACCCGAAACGGTAAAAGAGGACGCAAAGAAGAAGATTGCCCGAAAAGAAGATAAAGTAAGGCAAGGACCCTATCAACACTAGTGGTTTATTAGCATATGATGCTGGAGGAATACTTGTAAAGAACATCGGCAATTCATAGGTGATGTGGACAACGTCAGGCCAGCCATCTTTACTTTATATGACATTACTTGGTAAGGCTGGGTGGACCACTAATGTAGAGCTTTGGGATAGAACCAAACAAGTTCAAGTGGACCAAGAGGTAAAAAACAGACACTGGCATTGGATAGGAAATGCGTGCAGAAAACCTAAGAACAGTAAAACGAGAATGTATAGCCAGTGAAATTTAAAACGATCGAGAGGTCATGGGGTAAGCTGCAGGTAACAGTAAAAGATATAACAACTTGGCGTGAACTGGTGAATGGTCTTTGCTTCACTGGGAAATAGAAAGCAGAAGAAAAAGACATGGGAGCCAATGGCAATTTTGAAGAAAAAATAATCCACATGAATGCAGACTGGAACCGCATTTAAACTGGTCAGCAAGCGAGTATCCAGCCATTACGCCACCCTTGTCGGAAAAGAGATCCTCACAAATGACAATGAGCCAGGGAGAAAAGATGATACCTACAGATCTGCTGCTACTTGCAATCAATAGTGGCTGGAATGTCAACAGGTTTGTTCTTGTCTGAAGATGAAACAGCATCATTTCACGGTCCCTGGATAATATTTAGGGTTGTCTGGATATTACTTGAGAAAGAAAAAAGTGCGAAAAGTAGATGCCCTTTTACCATTATACCTGGCACATGTCAAGGTCCAACTATTCATATTTCAGGGATACAAACCAATGGGGATAATGTAACCATTACATTTTGCAATGATCTCTTCTTTCGCAGCTTTCCTATGCTCCCAAGTTCGTGAAAATCGTCTAGCCTGCTGGTTGTACTATTAAACATTATAAGAACACGTAAGAAATCTTTTTTGCAGGTTTAGAATTTAGTCGACATGTGGTCATATTGCATGTAGTATTTGAACATCGTCGTGCTGTGCCGTGCTGATAAGCGTAAACGATAATGCTTCACTATCTCACACGATCACTAGAACCACGTATATCTGCTGTGGTGAATTACAAATTGATGAAAAACGATTTTCAGGTCAACGGGTACCATGATATGAAAATGTGTCTAAGTGGATTATAAAGGATACAGGTTCTTGGCAATACGATGCTATGGATCGTGCATCATGGGGCGGGAAAATGAAGAAGCAAATTATGATAACAAGGAAAATTATTGCATATGGTGTAAGAGGTGAGCAGAGAAGACGCGAGTCAAATACATAGGATGGGAACAATGGACTTGGAATGTCACGCTCTAATTGTGGCAGACGTTACTTGCTGCGAACAGGTGTTGCTTGTCACACTTGTCGCCGTCGTGGGCTGTAACTCGCATGCCTTGCTAAATAGCACAGTATAATCCTATCGCCTGGAAAGACAGACATCGACCAACAAAATATATTGTGTTTATGTACACGGGCTGCTATGTTTTGCAGTCAAGTTTGAATGTGTATGTTTGAATGTCCGCCTATTTTTATAGCATAAATGCAGAGCAAGAATCCGTGCAAGGGCGTATTTTAGTCAAGTTCAGGGGAAAGTTTTGCAGAGAATCTTGAAAAAATTTGATCTTTGAATGTCGAAACAAGCTTGGTATCAAATTAAAGACTGACCAATATCCTACACGTTTCTGTATAAATTAGGGCTGTACCGAATATTCGCTTCGTATTCGCTTAAGGGCCGAATAGTGCACCAATTGACTATTCGGTATTCGGCCGAATAGTTGCCGTCGGGCCGAATACGAATAGTAGTTACCTTACACCCGCTTCTGCATACACGGCCCTAATACTGACAACATGGAACGATTGGTATTGTTGAAAGCTAATGCAGCGTTCATGCATTTACTAAGCTCTCAGTTACAACTTCCAAGTTTAGTTACTTGTTATAATACTTAGGATTCTTTCATTCCTAGTTATTAGTTACCACAGACTGACTGACGGATGCAAAAAAAAAAAAATGTTTTTAAATGTTTATTATTCTGTACGAATACTAGACATGAAAGAATATAAACTCCTGCCACATCCAAGTCGATAATATGAAAATTAAACAAACGGAAACATATAAGTACTTGGGTGCAAACTTCAGCTGCTCCAACATGCTGGGAGAAGACATACAATCTTGATTACTATCTAGAAATAAAGTATACTATGCCCTTCAACATCTGCTAAAGTCAAAGTTTCTCGCAACACCAAGATCAAAATATATAAAACGTTGATAAGACCAGTCGTTTTATATGGCTCTGAAATTTAAAGCAGAAATAAAAGAGATGAGACACTTATTACAGGTTTTCGAAAACAGTCTTACGACAAATCTTTGGACCCATCAAAGATGCTAACAGCGGGGAATGAAGAGTGAGAAACAACAACGTAACACATAATCTGTTTAAATCACCATTGATCACTGGCATCATGAGAGCTAACAGACTTAAATGGTTGGGACATTTTAAAAGAATGTCAGTGGACAGAGAAGTAGAAATGTATACAACTGAGAGAGGAAGGGGCGTAGACCACGAGGCAGACAAAAAATAAGTTCGAGAGATAATGTCCAGCCATATCTGCAAATGACTTGTGTCACAAATTGTGAAGAGAAGGCCAGCCAGAGAGATGAATGGAGACGAGTGATATCTGCAGCAGTAAACTCAAGGGCTCAGAATGCTAAAGAAGAAAATGACTATTCTGTGCTACTTTTTGTGAAGTAAAAGTTCAGCGTACATTTGACATTATGAATGTGTGTGTGTGTGTGTGTGTGTGTGTGTGTGTGTGTGTGTGTTTTAGATATATTTTTTACACAATTCGTATTCGGCCGAATAGTTAGTCCCGTTATTCGTATTCGGCCGAAAAGTGAAAATCATTATTCGGTACAGCCCTAGTATAAATTGTTTTAATCGGTTAAGTAGTATCGGAGTTATGATGGTTGAAAGATGGTCAGGTGTTTCAGGTCTTGGTAGGGGAAAAAAATAGAATTCGTGTTTTTACAAATACACATATCTTTAGCAACAATGGGAGCTTCCCTAAAAGTTTTCTTTCAATGAAAGACCCTTCGAACAGAGCAATCAAAATGGCTGCCTTTGTGGATGCGTGTTGGTATTTTGTTTGTTATGAAATCGTTTGTATAAGTGACATTCTAAACAATGCAAAACGATAAAAAGTATTGTAAACATTCAAGCAAGTGACAGTTTCACGGTAATAGGTTTATAAGTGCTAAAAAGAGATGCAGAGAATTAGATTTAAATCATTCTATTGAGAACGAAAAACATGTAAACATTGACATTCCTACAAGTAATTTTTTTTAATTTTTGTAGTAAAACTTAAAGAAAATAGTAGAACCAGTATCAAAGTTGACATTCCAAGTGCCACACCCACTCACAGTCGGTCATCGATAAAAATCAACGACCTGTATGTCATTGATGATGATCCAGACACAGATTTGGGAGAATGTGATGAGACAAACACTTATAATAAATGTGACAAGGAAGGCTACAGGATTGTTGACCTCAATATTCTATGTCGCAACGGAACAACGTAGGGGACAGGCCTCGGTGAGCTGGTCCTGGTGTGTAGTGGAAAAGAGCTTCTCATCTCTTGAATCGTGTCCGAATTGTCTGCCAGTGTTCCTCTGCCACCTGCTAACAAAAGTCCAACATGTGTCCGGTATACCAATCGTAAGCTTGTCGCTCGGTCGTCCAGGTATGCAGACTGCTCTAATTATGCTACCGCGACGACTTCTTATCTCACAGTGCCTTCTGCAGAATCACCAAGTTGTCTTGTCCATATCCGAACAACATCCGGTAATTTCGTGCAGCAAGGAAACCAACCCTGAGCTTCATGAACTCAGGAGGGCCCACTCTCTGAGCTCGTGGGCCGAAACGTTTGTCGACGAGAGATTACTTCTACTGACGATTGGTAGATCCCTGCTGTACTTGCTCCCCTGTGGAGTTTATTCCTATTGTCACCAGATTTCATCACAGCTGGTCTGTGCATCTTGTTACAACCAAATCAAACTTACTGAGAACAAAAAACAAGGACTAGGTCGTCAATTTGAATTTGTGTGCAGCAACTAAAATTGTAAAAGACAGACCATTTTTAATTTCAACCCTCAAATAAGTATCAACAACAGCAAAAGCTTACAAGTACACTGTACACTTAGTCAATAAGCGAGCTGTCTATGTTATGCGCTGTGCAGGAGGTGATCGTTCGGACTTGCAAACATTTCGTGGAATGATGAATCTTCCACCGTCTGTCCAGAAGAGTACATATAAACTAATAAATTAAAGGACAGAAAGTGCTGTTAGCTCCTCTCAGGCAGCTAGCACGAAGAAAGCAGCAGGAATATAATTTAGATTAGCAGAGAAGAGGCTGAATATCTTGCAGTTGTTCTGATTTATCTAGACAAGATTCTAGCATTGATATGTTAAAGCATTATTGACGTAAGGAATGGCTTCCTCATGCGATACACCATTCTAATCTGAAGACAGCATAAGATCCCATTTTTCATCATGAATAGAGGATGTCAAACAACATTTCCCGAGAACATGCAACTGTGTTAAAGAGCATGAAGCATGTTCCCTCATTTAATCTACAAAGAACGATGGATAGACATACAAGGATCTTTCTGAATGTCTTCTTGTCTAATCCGCAGCTGTCCGAATTCCCTTCTGTATAACAGGATTGAGGGTGTATACATCTTAAGAAAACTCTTTCTTATCTGAACTAGATAAGATTGATCGCATATACACACACATATATATGTATGTGTATATGCAATCAATCTGTATGTGTGTGTGTGTCTCTCTCTCTCTCTCTCTCTCTCTCTCTCTCTATATATATATATATATATATATATATATATATATATATATATACATATAATATACACATACACACACATATATATATGTATGTATGTGTGTGTGTGTGTGTGTGTGTTTGTGTCAATATATGTCTATATATATATTCACGAGGATAAGCGTGGTTATTATTGCATTCCTGAAATTAATCTCAAGTTTTCTGTTGTCATTACTCATATACTCTAAAATATTAACTTACTTCAGGAATTCCAGAGAAATTTGACTAAAAAGCTCAACAAAATGGGGACGCAGAAAAACGGGCACAAAACAACACATCGTAACGTTTCGACCGGGTGGCCTTTTTCAAACATTATTGAACTACACAAACGTAATAACGAGGAGATGAGAGTATGTAGATTTCTAAGGGGTGACGTGAGCAACGTTTAAAAAAAATGTGGTGTGGAATAAATGAAATAAAATAAAACAAACGATAGCTAACAAATATAGTCACAAAAAATCATAAACAGTAGTATCGTTACTATAAAGTATAATACTGGGAATAAAAGAAATACAAATGATAATGATATATAATTGATACTGACTGATAAGAAATAGAATAAAGTAATAATATGAAATAAAATAAAAAGAAGAAACTAAAATAATTAACATTTAAAATGTCATAAGAGTAGAACTATTTAGAGGAAGTTATGTTGGACATTGATACCACCTGGACTAAGAACGCCTAGGCTATGGATGAGGCGATTTTCTAAAGCGAGGCACATAGTATGATCACCAGAGCAGGATTTTAATGCTGTGACAGGTATATCATCTTTGCCTCTGTAGTCAGAGCTATTAAAATGAAGAGGGATTGGTTTAAGTGTCTTTTTGTCAATATCAAAGAGGTGTTCCCGGAAACGATCAGCTAGCTTCCTGCCAGTTTCCCCAATGTATGCCTTGCTGCATCGTTTGCAGATAATTGCATAAATTACGTTGCGGGATTCACAAGTAAAATAATTTGGAAAGAACCATTAGGGAAACTGACCGAAGAAGTCTGGACAACAAAAGGACATGTCTTGCACGTGCTGCGTGAGCATTCAGTAGTCCCAAAAGGAAGTGCTGTGTGGATCGGTGGGAGTCGGCTTCGGACAAATAAGTCTTTTAGGTTGCTGTCTCGTCTATAAACTAATCTAGGTTTCTCACTAAAGATAATCTTTGTGTCTGGATCAGAGCGGAGGATGTCCAAAAAACGAAAGAAAACTTTGGAAGCAACCACATTGTTAGTGTGAAAAGTTAAAATCAGTTTGGCTCCATCAATGGTGGAATTACGTTTGGTAGGGAAAGCATCTCTCCTGGTGATTGCTAACACTTTGTTTAGAGCCCCTTGTAAAATGTGTTCCGGATAGAAACGGGCACGGAAGAAATCAAGAAATTCAACTGATCAGAGCACAACCTCCGCAATCGAAGGAGCTGTGAATACGGAATAGAATTTTTACACGGTAGTAGGTGACAGGACGTAAAGAGGAGATAACTGTGAGAATCCGTGGGTTTGTAGTAGGCGCTTGTCTTCAGTCACGGGAAATCGATGCTATCCGTGATGTCAAGAAAGTTTACTGAAGTGGTGGAGATCAGTGAGGTGAATTTGACAGCCGGATTGAAATTGTTGATGTGAGTAATAAATTGGTCAAGCTCAACCATGGACATTTCGGTGATACCAACGCCAGCATCTATGTATCTCCTATACACCTCAGGAAACTTGCCCGGGTATGATAAACTGACCTAGTATTCCAGGTGGCCTATAAAGTGTCACGCGTAACTGGGACCCATCTTGGTGCCCATCGCGACCCCACTGATCTGGTCAGTACCAGTTCGGCAAGGCGTACAAGAAATGAAGTAGGGATGATCGGGTTGGACTTTTTGTCCAAAAAGAACTGGAGTGCCCTAAAACCATCAGTGTGAGGGATATACGTATAGAGGGAGCGTACGTCTATCAGGAAAAGATAATAGGTTTTACCGGGAAGTAGCCTGATGGAGCCGAAAATGTTGACGGTTGGTGGGTGTCCTTGACAAATGAAGGGAGACTGATGACAATCGGTTGGAAAATACTATCTAACAATTTAGAAAGATACACCGTGGGACAGGAGCACGCAGATACAATGGGACGTACAGGGTTGTTGGGCTTATGGATCTTAGGCAGCAAGTACACACACGGTTTGCCGAGTTGGCTGTCAAAAACACGCATATTGTTGGCCTGCTTGGGAAGAGTACCCTGTGAAATAAATGATTGTAACGTGTCCTTGACTTTCTTATTGTTGGAGTCTGTGAGGTCGTCCCTTCTGGCGGAATAGAAAACGGGGTTTCCGAGTTGGGTACTGGCTTCCTCAATATAAAGATCCCTCCTCCAAACTACTACAGCGCCCCCTTTGTCAGCTGATTTTATAACAATATCGTTCCTCTTTCTGAGGGAGGAGAGTGCCCGCCATTCACCTTTGGGGAGGTTGAATTTAGGTAAAAGCCTTTGTTCCAACTGTTGGATATTATGGAGCGTGTGGCTGATGTATATATAGATCAAGCGCCTTAGATTTACCAGCAGGAGGAGTCCACTGTGAACGGGATTTGTTGGCCGTTGAAAGAAATGTAGTTTCGTTAACAGGCCCAGTGGGGGTGGGTGGCTGACCCCAGTGAGGATGTTCAGGCGTAGACTTCAGACTTGTTTACCCAATTACTTTTGTTACGTTCTATTGGAGCAGTATGTATCTCATTGAAACAGGGCGCTGAATCCACTTCTCCAGAAGAAGAACACACAAATCTTTGTCAAATCTTCTCATTAACTATATGTCTCTGTCGTAGTAACAGCGTTTAACAACAAGTCAACGTTTTTATTTTCCCCCTTTCTCTAACAGTGCAAAGCAAAAAGTCTAAAATGTTTCTTCTGCTTCGTGTTTAGAACATGTGTGTGTTTGTGATCATGCGTGTGTTTGTGATCGCGTGCGTGTATGTGTACACGTCAGACAAATAGGATAGAGAGCAAAAATTAAAAAAAGAAAAACCGAGATAGAGGAAGAGAATGTGAGCCAGAGAAAGACTGATAAAGGTAAACCTAATGAAAAAATGAGAGAAAAAATAAAAAGCGACAACAAAGAAAGAGAGATATATATAAATTTACAGAGAAAGAGACAGAGAGAGAGAGACCGAGAGAAACACACACACACACACACAAAGAGAGAGAGAGAGAGAGAGAGAGAGAGAGAGAGAGAGAGAGAGAGAGAGAGAGAGAAAGAGAAAGAGAGAGAAACAAGTTACAGAAATAACAAGAAACTAAGAGAAGAAAAAAAGCAAGCAAGAGAAAGAAAAAAAAAAAAAAAACACATATTTAGATAAACAGCGAGAGATAAAGAAAAAGTAAGAGAAAGAAAGACCTTTTTTCAGGGGCACAAATTGGGCACACAGCCCCGTCTTACATTCGGCCCTTCCAAACACCCGTCTTTCACACTGCAGTTGTATTTTATCAGTAGGCATCTTATATTCGTATATTAATATGCATATTATGAACATCAAGGGGAAAAAACACACACACACACAAAACATGGGTGCTGAAATGCATGCAAACACTAGCATACACACAGACACAAACACACACACGCCCACCCAAACACACAAACACGTATTTATAAACACCCACATACATTCACACACAGACACACACACATAAACACACTCCCATTCACCCATATAATATCTATTTAGCCACACATACAAGCACATTCCACACACACACTTACATACATAGATAGATAGATAGATAGATAGATAGATAGATAGATAGATAGATAGATAGATAGATAGATAGATAGATAGATAGATAGATAGATAGATAGATAGATAGATAGATAGATAGATAGATAGATAGATAGATAGATAGATAGATAGATAGATAGATAGATAGATAGATAGATAGATAGATAGATAGATAGATAGATAGATAGATAGATAGATAGATAGATAGATAGATAGATAGATAGATAGATAGATAGATAGATAGATAGATAGATAGATAGATAGATAGATAGATAGATAGATAGATAGATAGATAGATAGATAGATAGATAGATAGATAGATAGATAGATAGATAGATAGATAGATAGATAGATAGATAGATAGATAGATAGATAGATAGATAGATAGATAGATAGATAGATAGATAGATAGATAGATAGATAGATAGATAGATAGATAGATAGATAGATAGATAGATAGATAGATAGATAGATAGATAGATAGATAGATAGATAGATAGATAGATAGATAGATAGATAGATAGATAGATAGATAGATAGATAGATAGATAGATAGATAGATAGATAGATAGATAGATAGATAGATAGATAGATAGATAGATAGATAGATAGATAGATAGATAGATAGATACATACATACATACATACATACATACATGCATGCATGCATGCATGCATACATACATACATACATACATACATACATACATACATACATACATACATACATACATACATACATACATACATACATACATACATACATACATACATACATACATACATACATACATTCAGATACACAGATGCACACACAGACACACTAACAGAAACAAAGGCAGACGCAGACAAGCACACATAGGAGTCTAGACACAAACACACACACACAGATACATACATGCAGACACACACATAGAGACACGCACTAAAATTCCCAAACACACATAGACGCAGACACAAAAATAAACACACACAGATGCACTCACACAGACACACTCGCAGACACACACTCATATGCACACGCTGATCTTCATGCAGACACATATACACATAAACATAGAACAACAGACACACACAGACAGACGCATACGCAGGCATACATACACACAGGCACGCACACAGTCTTACGCAGACACACACGCAGACATACATACACACACATGCAGACGCACCCATAGACAATACACACAGAGACACACACACACCGACAAACACACACCGACATGTACACACAGACACGCACATACACAGATGGATACACACAGAAACACATATACACGGGCACTCATGCAGACATACACGCACGCCGACACACATACACAGATGGATACACACAGAAACACATATACACGGGCACTCATGCAGACATACACGCACGCCGACACACATACACAGATGGATACACACAGAAACACATATACACGGGCACTCATGCAGTCATACACGCACGCCGACACACATACACAGATGGATACACACAGAAACACATATACACGGGCACTCATGCAGTCATACACGCACGCCGACACACATACACAGATGGATACACACAGAAACACATATACACGGGCACTCATGCAGACATACACGCACGCCGACACACATACACAGATCGATACACACAGAAACACATATACACGGGCACTCATGCAGACATACACGCACGCCGACACACATACACAGATGGATACACACAGAAACACATATACACGGGCACTCATGCAGTCATACACGCACGCCGACACACATACACAGATGGATACACACAGAAACACATATACACGGGCACTCATGCAGTCATACACGCACGCCGACACACATACACAGATGGATACACACAGAAACACATATACACGGGCACTCATGCAGACATACACGCACGCCGACACACATACACAGATGGATACACACAGAAACACATATACACGGGCACTCATGCAGACATACACGCACGCCGACACACATACACACTCAAGTACATACAAACACACACAAATACAACAAAGACACACACACACAAACACACACGCAGGCAATGATAAAGCCACATACATGTAGAAAACACAGACACGCAAACACACGCACAGACACATGCAGTCACATGTACACATGCAGACATATAGACACAGTCATACACCCAGACACACACAGTCATGCACACGTAGACACACATGCATACATACACACACACACACAGACAAAGACACACAGTCAAAAACATAGACGCATACACACTCAGAGAGGGGGGAGAAAGAGAGAGAGAGAGAGCAGGCATTTGTCAATGGTCATCTTTGTCATGAAGCAGGTAATCTTCAGAACAATGTCCCTCATTACAGCTCATTCGAAGCGATAGACTTGTTTTTAGTTTTTAGTTTGCTCTTTGGTAATTACATTCATCGGTTATCAGTTGTAATTCACGCAAGCGCTCTCTCTAGATCGTGTGCTCATAGCTAAACGTTTAATGGTTGCTGCTATTATTAAACTGACTATATCACCCCATTATTTGGATATTAAGAGTTTCTGCTGTGATCTCTGTTTTAGAGCCCACATATCTTTTTACATTTGCGTACATCTGTGTACATACAAGCTTTCTTATTCGTTGTCTTCAATTTCATTCCCAGAATAAAGAAAGCGTGTGTCGTAGTTTGCAGCGCTGACATTAACATTTTTGGTTCTTACACTTTACACAGTAATTTTCATGCTTTGGAAACGGGCTCTTATATCCTATACTTAAAATTATGTGTTTAACATTTTAACTGGATTCTTTAAATGGACAGACGTTATATGCTTTCGTTGGTTGAAGGCATTTGCTTCAAAGCAGCGCACTAAGGAATGTGGAAGGTTGAACAGTTATGCGTGAACAATTATGCGCACTTTTGCTGTAGAATGATCAAGGATAATTTAACGAGTGTCTTGAGAAAGCTTTAGCAGTATTAAATGCCTGTGAAGTAGCGGTGATAAGACAGTACAAGTACGGCCAACAACAAGGTTTAAAAAAAAGAATATAACCAGTGTGTGGATAATTTTTTTAACTCAGTCTCCTGAAGATTATGATAAATGAATGACGAATACATTTTCTCTATGTTTGCTAGTGTTTGCTAACGTGTAACCTAACAATGAAACAAAAAGCAGGTAAAATAATGAAAAAAAAATAAGTTAAAATTCTGGTGATAAAAATTAAAACATAATAAATTCACGACTTGGTTGCAGTTCTGAATAAACTGCAGGCAAAAGATGCTGATTAGAGCTCAGTTTGCCCTAATGTTCTCATGTCGAAAACATAATTGCAAGATATAGTTTGAAGTTATAGTGAAAACAACTAGACGTACGAAGTAATGAAGGAAAACGAACACTTAAACAACTGCGCGAGGATGCTGAGAGGGCCTCGAGCTGGCTCTGGACACAACAGAACGTCGTCGGGGACGGGCCTCGGTGAGCTGGTGCGGGTGTCTAGTGGAAAAGAATGTCTTATCCCATATAGTCCATCGTACCGAATTGTCTGCCAGTGTCCCTCTGCCACCTGCCAACGAAGTCCAACATGTGTTCGGTAAACCAAACGTAAGCTTGCCACTCGGTCGTCCGCAACGACTTCTTATCTCACAGAACCATTTGCAAAGTCACCAATTCGTCTTGTCCCTGTCCGAGAACATCCGGTAATATGTGCAGCTTGAGAAACCAACCCTGAGCCTCATGAACTCAGGTGGGCCCACTCTCTGAAAATGTCTAGGAGCTCGTAGGACGAAACATTTGTCGACGAGAGATTACTTCTACTGATGATTGGTAGACTCCTGCTGTACATGCTCCCCTGTTGAGTTTCTTCTTATTATTGCAATTTTCTTGTTCACTTTGGCAGTTGATTCCTGTGTGTGAGGTGTTGAAATATATTCTACATTGAAGCATTCAGTTATGCTTATATGACTTCCCACACTTAGCAACAACATGGACGCTCAGCTTCCAACGTTCCTCCCCCGCCCCCAATCTCCTCTGCATTTCACTCTCCTTGCTTTCTCTATCGCCCTCTCTCTATCTTTCTCTTTATTGTCACTGTCAAAATCGACGTTATTAATAAATTATCGCTGCTGCTCTGTTATCACTCTGACTCAGTCTATGCTGATAACAACATGCTATCAGTTATAAGTACAGACACACAAAGGTATAGTCACAACACGACGACGACATAACAGCATTTACAGTAGTCTATCAAAACAGTCATTTCGTCGTTGTCCTTGACTACTCCTAGTTATTTGAAACTTGCTTTCGACAGAATTACAATTAGACCTTTCAGCACAAATTGTTCATTGACGGGGGATTTCAAAAAGTTCACAGTCACTGGGGCATCTGTCATGAGTTGAACAGCCACCACGCACAGTGGACGAGTCGGGACCTGATATCCCTCGCGCTCAGCGAAATTTCAAACTTAGACCCGTCCGAAAAGGTATATAGTCCCTTATATTGATCTATACCTTTATCTGGTAGAATATTCATTTCTAGACCCTCTTGTTGCTATGATAAATCTTCATTTTCAAACTTGCAACTATAGGTTGGCGCATTCTGATATTTTAATTAGAAATTCCTGTCAACCGGTTTACTCCTTGGGCATGAATACAAGGGAACCTTTTTTCTAGTGACGCTAAGCGTAGTTTGAAGCTGGCATTTTTCTGCCTGACTGTCTAGAAGAAAGATGTGTTCATCGGGGCCTCGTACATTTATGCTTTGAGGAGATGGCCTTTGGGGTCTAGGACATTTCCTAAGCTCTCCAGGATCTTGGGTGTATCTCCAGTGCTCGATTGTCTAGTGTGGGACTGTCTTAAACATATCAACAGAGTGACTGAACACCCTGCCAGTTCCAGAAACCAAGTATTCAGATAAGTGTGGACACTCATGGGTTTATTGCCAGGCTTCACTATTAAATGTCCATACTGATCATAGGGATGAGAAAGGCAGACTTTGGAACATTCATACACGTTCAATCAAGCCTAGATCGATTTGAAGTTTTGGTTCTTCATATCACTCTGGCTTCTTGAAGTTCTTTGCTGATTCTTATATAATGTATGTGTTACAATGATTACAGTATTTCTGAAGTTTCACTATTGACTGGAGTGTCACTCATTCAGTGTTCTTAGCTGTCTAGAATACATGTATGTTCAATAAAATATTTTCATCTGTGTTAACATGGTTATGATAGTAGACTATCATAACTTGGGGGCTATCTTTTTATAGTAGTGGGGGTGTCCAGCCAAGTGTGCCTAGGAATAATATATATTTTATAGTGCCAAAACTTGAGTTGCCCTACTCCAGAAATAAGTGGAGCGTATATTGGCCACGGGGCTACCCTTAGACCAATACGAGCCAACGACTCAACATAATTATTTATGAGTGCTGTTGGTTCTTAAGGAGAAATCCTTAAATCAGGCACGTGACAGGAGTGATATGTGACAGCAACACAATTCAGAATCAGTTCTCCCGACATTACTCACGTTCCAAGTCCTCGTTTCCTCAGCTCACAACCGACCTTCACTTCAGTCTCTCCATAACCACTTGCCTCTCACACGGTCAAACAACTACTGCTTCTGTCTCATTTGTCCTTCAAAACCCCTGTTCCATTCCTACAGGATTTGATTTTGACTTTTCAATGTCATACGTGAAAATCACTTCCATTGCTTTACAAATTTCTCACTGGCCTGTAATGCTGCTAAGTCATCTCAGGAAACCTCCCTGATGGAATTCCTTCGAACCTCCTTCGAACCTCCTTGGGAATTCCCCTCATTACCTATTGACCATCTGCAACTTCTTAATAGCCGGCCATTTTTCATTGGCAGAATTCCTTGTGTGCCCCTGGAGAAAAACTTTATAAACAATATACCTTTACTGTGGCTATTTCCAGCAATTGCTGTCTTGCACTTTTGAATTTTGTTAATTAAATTACTTATTACACACATATAGGAATAGTTATGTGATTAAGCATATGTACGTTCGTGTCACTGGCATCGACATGACGATAATGGTGACAGATAGACCACAACTGAAATCCTGGTCTTGCCATGCCACAGAGCGTGCTTCGAAAGACCTTGGATCTCCATGCTATCAAAATACAGAACTTTTCGTGTAGATATCATGCTACGTTATGCTGTTACTGGTGAGTTCTTAGGTCTCTGTGTCGACAACAACAGTATTCTACTTTCACCACCTTTTGTCTAGCAAGACAAAACAAGAGATGTTCTACTAAGCGCGTTCGTCCATTTCTCGACGGAGTGGATATAAGCAAGTCTTGTTCTTTACAGAAATCCACTTTAATGAAAACACAACCAATCTTCTTTCAGCTTGAAACTTTCGAATTGATTTTGTGTAGCCGCCTTTTATTTAACATTGTGATCATATTTCAATCCAATATCAAAGCCATTGTTTATGTGCAAATGCAATTATGTAAGAAGCCCTTCCTTAATTGAGTTTTTTTTGTTTTTTTTAGATTGGCTTTTTGAGACCGTTCAAGCAAGAAAAATGGAATTGGAGAAACGCATAGCCAGTCTATAGCGCAAATAGATGTACCCTAGCATGGAAGTAGAGCATGTGATTATAGAACAAATATAAAAACACTGAGTCAACAAACATTTAACAATTCTTTGCAATCAAGGTCAATACCAAGATGTTCAAGAAGGAAATATAAGTTGATCTGTAAAGTACTTAGAAAAGTTATGTTTCTTCTTCTTCTTCTTTAGCAATCCCTTGTCGTACACTGCTGCGGATATCAACCACTACCATTTATGTCTCAGATTTATCTTCTCTTTCCAGTTGGTGACGCCATGTACTTGTATGTCTGCCTGTATACTACCTTCCTTTTGTCTTCTTCGTCTACCTACTAATGTACTCTTATTCTATTGTCTCTCTATTATTAGCCATTCTCTCCGTAAACCCCAACCACTGCCAACAGATGTCTTCTTCAACAGGACAACGTCAGACCCCATTCTGCACAGTTGACAACGCAGTTCCTGACTGCCAATAACATTCAAACCCGTCCCTGACCAACCCTGTCTGCAGACATCAGTCCGACTGAGTACCTGTGGAATGAGCTGCCAACACTTGTTTGTCGCTGAAACGTTGCTCTAGCCAATGGTGGTAATCTGTTTCAGTCACTCCAGGAAGAGTGGGCAGCCATTCCAGACCCACATTAGACATTTTGTCGCATCTATGCCAGGAGATGCCTGTCACTGATCACGCAAGATAAGGCCAAACACCATATTAACGGGACAAGCCTACGCTTATAGGAATAGGAATAAACTCACAGGGAGCAAGTACAGCAGGGATCTACCAGTCGTCAGTAGAAATTATCCTCGTCAACGAGCGTTTCGGCCCACGATTCCTAGACGCTTTCGGAGGTGGGCCCACCTGAGTTCATGAAGCTCAGGGCTGGTTCCCTGCTGCACGAAATTACCGGATGGTGTTTTCCTTTCGTTGCGTCCAAAGCCAGCTAGAGGCCCTTTCGGCTACCTCTCCCAGTTTTATGAGTGTTCGTTTCCATTCATTACCGCGCAATCCTAGTTCTTTAACCACATTTTAGAGCGAAGTGGAAACGAGGCCTCTCGCTCCCACTTCGACGGCAAAGACCCGTACCGTGTACGCCTCGTTTCTCCTCAGACCGGCTGCTAAATCACTGAATTTCTCGAGCTTATACAGGTGATTTTCATCCATACGCGACTCATACGGGACGGTGAGCTCTATCAGGATGAGCTGCCGTTTCTCCGCAGAGTGGAGGACTATGTCAGGTCGCAGACCGGTCTTCCGAATTAACTCGGGGTACCGTTCTTGGCCTGGCAGATCAACCGCCAGTAACCAGTCCCTCGCAGAGTCTAGCACAGATGGAGCGAATGCGTTTCGGTTGACCTTACCTTTTTGAACCTGCCCAGCCTTGAGTAAACGAATGGGGACGATGCTAGAACTGGCCCTTGCGTTGGCCCTCATTCTAGCCTGGTCAACAACGGCTGCTAACTCTTTTAGCACCTTGTTGTGTCGCCAGGTGTATCGGCCTTGACCTAGGGCTGACCTGCACGCGGACAGGACGTGCTCAAGAGTGCTTCGCTTTGCACAACGGGCAAGTCGGATCGTTAGTCGCAGACCATTTAACCATGTTAACACCGGACGGTAACACATCGTACGCCGAACGAACGATAAAGCTCAGTCGCTTAAAAACTATCGTGACCCAGATGACACAAAAAAAAGTGTCAATTAGTTGGTGAAACCCTAAGGTATTCTTTTGTGAAATTTGAGTAATTTCACCTATTGCATTACAAAGATGAAAAATGTCAAAATTGTGAGTATGTTTGTTCCTTTCAGTAACTATGCATTTTGTTGTTGTTGTTATTGAACAGTATATTTTTGTAATGGCTTTTTACTCTCCATATTGCGCTGTAGGAACAGTTATACAGCTGTTATAAATCGTATTTATGTTAATCTGCAGGGTATAAAACACAATGTATCTGTTATAGTGACAAATTCCCATGTGCAACAGACTGGATTGTTTGGACAAGGAAAACTATAACACGTAAGGGAGAAACATAACCAGCTTACTTTATCATGGTATGTCCCAATCTATTGAACTCAGTCATGTATAAAGGGGGGAAAATGTAAAGGTCCCTTTTACACGCCTTAAGGCGTATATGGCATTTAGGGCTAGATCTATATTTTTATAGACAAGTCGGCACAAGATGGGTGATGTGGTCAGCATCACGTCAGCCGCCTTTACTTCCCAGGACCGCACCCGGTACTCACTTTAGGCTGGGTCGACCTGTGAGTAAAGATCATTTTTGAAAGAAGTTCGGCTCTGACAAGGAGCGAACTTACAACCTTCTATTCCGCACGAGAGCGTCTAGCCGCTACGCCACGGTGACTCCCTCATGACCTAATTCAATTCTGTGAGTTACCCACGAAGATTTATCTCCCTATTATTGTTTCTGAGTTAGGAGAAGGCTGTTAGATTTCTGCTACAGATTGCTCAGGAAGATGTTACTTAGAGATAAATGTGTCAACCGTAAAATCACTTCGAGATGTGCAAGCTATTTTCAGCTGCCAATGACTGGTAATGTATCTGGCATAACAATCAATATGGAATAACAGTCAACATCCTAAATTACTTTGAAAAACAGAAAATGAAGTGGTTTTGCCATATAGTAAAACTGAAGCGAGACCAGCGTCTTACACATACACTTACATAAACGTATTTACCACAAACTATCCTCACCCCCCCCCCCCCAAACCCTGAAAAAAAAAACACACTCTCTCTCTCCCCCCCCCCCCCAACACTCCTTTTGAAAAAAAAAAACTGTACCTGGCTTGGACACATTTATGCAAGATAATTTTGTTGAGTCGTTTGGCTCGTATTGGTCTAAGGGATTCCCCGTGGCCAATATACGATCAACTTATCTCTGGAGTAGGGCAACTCAAGTATTGGCACTACAAAATATATCAGTATATAAATACATATATTTTCTAGGCACACTTGGCTGGACACCCCCACTACTTACTAAAGAAAGCCCCCAGGTTATGATAGTTCATTATCATAACCATGTTAACACATATAATGAAGATACATACACATACAACTGCTAAACACTTAAGAAGGTGACATAGAGAAACCTAAGTCAGCCATGAAAATGAATGCATGTATTTAGTATAATATCTGTACAAAAACAATTGAAGTGAATTCCAGCTATCAGTGAAAGAATTTCAGCACTAATGTCTAGATCCTAAGGAAACTAGGCAGACAGCCGGTCCTGGAGGTGACATCTTCTCATCATTGGACACAGGGAGCTGTGAGGAACACAACATCATGTGAAGCATTAGACTTATCTTCTCTTTTCTCTGTCTATGATGCCTCCCTCAGCTCCGGATGATTTGACTGTCTTTGACTCTGGGAATTCTGCTCCACTGGATCAAGTAGCAAGAGTACTTCACTATACAGCAACTGTATCGTTATCTAGCAAGTCTCTATCACCAGTAAGGACACACAATGTCTTTGAGCCACATTAAGCTCTGGCACTGGTAGCTGTTTGAGGCACAATCTCCCCCATTTTTGGAGATGTCAGGAACCTTCACAGGTGTTAGCTGGTGGGTAACAAGTTGGTTCTGGTGGTTGGATGGTGGTGGATGTTGTTGAGACTGTGAATCTTCTGCCAGCTCTTCAGAAAATATACATCCTGTCAAGAAAATAACTCAACATTAGTCATCATCAAGAGGGTAACATCTTGACAGGAAAGACAGAGCAAGCATAGTCATCAACTCCCATCTGCTGACTCCTCCCTGCTCTCCTGTTTCATTCCTCAGATTGTCCTCTCCAGACCAAAAGACATAAGTCTCCTATATTTATCTGTCTGTTTAGTGCAAGAGAAGGCAAGTCAGATATGCAGTGGAGATAGATAAAGTGGTCTAACACATATATCATCTCCCCCTATCCCCCTCACTCTGCACACAAACACCAATATTTACTGTCAGTACCTGCATTCACTAGTTTTCCCAACCGCCCCAGCACTCATTGATCTGGGTCAAGCACACACATACTTTGATTAACACAGCCCTGACCCAATTCTGTCCCCATCTCGTATGTACAGATTCTGTAAGTAGTTTAAAACGTACACAATTGTAAGGGCATTAAATGTTTATCAGTATGGGTGGTTTATTGAGGGCATAAGCTATTTAGTCTGTACAGTGGAAGATCTACGTTCGAATCCGCTACTCTAGCGATCAAGAAATGGTAGAACTAAGTGAGATCACACAGCCGATATGGATTTCTCTACAGCAGTGACTACTTTACAGACAACATTCTAGGTACTCGTAAACTATAATTAACTTACCCAAGCATATGTAAAACTGAGACCTTTCCAGATTGCCTTGAAAATTTAAAGTATACAGGCACAGATTAACACATCTGGAGGCTTGAGAAGCTGGCAAGGAGAATGGCGTCAGTTAGACATTTCAGGCGTTGGTACAAAAGAAGTTCCTTGTATACTGGGGCAAGGAGTAAATCGGTTTCCAAGAAACCTCAATTAACTCCCTAAATATATCCCCAAAAGAAATACATTTAAAAGTGGAGTTTAGTTAAAGTAACCAGAAAAGGCAGACATAATAATGTTGTCCAATACAGGCCTATATATATAGATATAAGGGACTATATATTTCTGGGCGAGTCCAAGTTTGAATTTTGTGCAGATTACAGGTAAGACAGGTTATCAGCCTTACAAACCGATGTGTAATGACTATCATTTCACGACAGTACCCCCCCCCCCCCCCCCCCCAAAGGGAAGAGCGTACTACGCGAATGAAAAATGATCAGCCATTTACACATCTATGGACTCACTACTTTCAGCTTGCTCATCACCTTCAGTCTGTGAATTATCAGACAAGGGATGGCGGCTCAAGAAATCTGCTCCCACATTCTGATTACCAGGAATATATTCCACAGTAAACGAATAGGGTTGCAGTAGCAAAGACCACCTCATCAATCTTGGATTCAAATGGGTAGAAGATGCCAAGAATACGAGGGGTTGGTGGTCAGTTTGTACCGTGAATTGTACACCATATAAATAAGGTTGGAACCGCTGTACGCTCCAAACCAAAGCAAGACACTCTCGCTCAATACAGGAGTAACGTCGTTCAGCCTGGTTGAGCTTTCTGCTGGCATATGCCACAGGAAAGAGAGTCTCAGAATCCTGTAAACCTGTCTGAAGGATTGTGGCCCCAATTCCCACTCCACTCGCATCAGTGCGCAAAACAAAGGGCTTAGATAAGTCCGGAAGTTGCAGCACTGGGGATGAAGTTAATTTCTCTTTCAGAGTGCGGTAAGCGTCTTCACACTCAGGGGTCCAACATACCTTCTCAGGACGATCTTTTTTGGTGGCATCTGTTAAAGGTGCCGCTATAGAATTGAAGTTCTGAATGAACTTTTGATAATATCCGCACAGGGATACAAAGGAACGGACTTCCTTTTTCGTTGTAGGTCTAGGAGCTTTCTTAAGCTTCTCAATGTTCTTGGGTTCTGGGCTAATGGTTCCTTCAGAAACCGTGTGCCCCAGAAACTCCAAGTCCCGCCAAGCCAATTTGCATTTGGTAGGTCGGGCAGTCAGACCTGTCTCTTTCAACCTCTGTAAGAGTTTTTGCAACGAAACTAAGTGCTCCTCGAAGGTCTCGGAAGCCACCAGAATATCGTCCATAAAATTGGAGATAGAGGGGTCCCCCAAGGGGTTTAAAAGCAGTCTCATCATTCTGGTGAAGGCCCCCGGAGCATTGCAAGTTCCAAAAGGAAGGACGTTAAATTCATAATGGGCATCTGAAGTGCTAAAAGCTAAATATTTACGCACCTCTTTCCTGACAGGGATCTGATAGTACCCTTTGCTCAGGTCAATTTTGGAAAAAAAACTTGGCCTTATTGAGCCGGGCAAACAGATGACTCTGATCAGGAAGGGGCTCCGGAAGAAATTCCGTTACCCTGTTCAGTTGTCTGTAGTCTATGCACAGACGATGCTCACCTGAAGGTTTCCTCAAGAGAACCACATTAGCACTGTAAGGGGACTCTGAGGGTGAAATCACACCTTCCTTAAGTAGATATTCGATCTCCTTTCTTACTGCTTCCTCTTTAGAGAAAGGGATCTGAAAAGGGCGTTGACGAATAGGCTCATCAGTAACCAATGTCATATCATACTCCATTAATGAAGTGCGCCCTGGCTTCTCTGTCAGGACAGAATCGTACTCTGACAAGAGTTGCCCTATAGCTTGTTTCTGAGAGACAGAGAGAGTTGGGTTAACCTCTACATCTTTATAGGTCTCCCTGGGGTGAAGAGGATATTCCACAGCTGTGGCTTCTCCACCTTCCACCTCCATAGCTACAGAAAGTGTCAAGAGGGTCGGTGTGTCACTTACCTCTCTCTCGTTGTATTTCCGGAGGAGATTAATGTGATAGACCTTTGACTTACCTTTAATGTTGATCTTATAATGGATCCTGGATATCTTCTCTACCACCGTATAAGGGCCTCCCCAAGCTAACTCTAACTTAGACTTCCCTGATGGTAGTAGCAAAAGCACCCTATCTCCAACCTCAAGACATCGTTCCTTCGTCTTCCGGTTGAAATGTGCAGCGTACCTCTTACGTGCACGAATCAAGTTCTCTTTAGCCAGGTCCCACCCTAGCTTTAACCGTTCCTTGAGTTCCTGCACATACTGTGATATGGTTTTCAAGGAATCATCTGCCCCTTCGTCTGTCCATGTCTTCCTGAGAATGGCCAAGGGTCCAGAAATGGGTCTTCCGAACACCAAGGTCGCAGGTGGAAATCCAGTAGAGGCATTGGGTACTTCCCGGTAGGCGAATAGTGCTGCAGACAGATACTCGTCCCACCTCTCTGGCTTTTCCTGTGTTAATCTTCTCAGAAGCGATACCAACGTTCCATTGAACCGCTCATTCTGGCCGTTCGCTTGGGGTCGGTATGGACTGGTGCAAATGTGTTGAGACTTGATTATCTGAAACACTTCCTCCATTAGTTTCCCTTTAAACTGAGATCCATTGTCTGTCAGTATCTGCGAAGGGAATCCCACTCTGGTGAAAATGCTCATCAATGCCTCTGCCACAGTCTTACTGTCAATCCTCCGAAGTGCAACAGCCTCCGGATACCCTGAACAACAGTCGACCAAGGTCAATATGTAAGCATTCTTCTTCTTTGTGAGAGGAAGTGGTCCAACCAAATCGACCGCCACCCTTTCAAAAGGTGTGGAGGTGACAGGGGTTTCCCCCAGTCCGACTGGTGCATTCCTGCCTTTGGGAGCTACCTTCTGGCACTCCGGACAGGATTTGACATAACGCATGATATCTGCTGACATACCTGGCCAAAAGTAATGGCAGGCAATGCGTTGTGTCGTTGCATGTATTCCCATATGGGCACTATAGGCTATAGTGTGCCCCATCTGGAGAATCTGCTGTCTATATGTTTTGGGTACTACAAGTTGACTGTGCTCTGTATACTTGTCACTTGCCCATCTGTAAAGCAACTTACCTTTCATGAAGAATTCTTTCTTCAAAGGAGGATTGTGACTTGCAGTTAACTTTTTAAAACATGCCTTAAGGGTTGGGTCACTACTTTGGGCCACCTTAATTTCCTCAGGAAGAGGATTTACATGAGGAGAATCCTCTAAAGCACTTTTATGTTGTGCTCGGGTGGTCACCGCAGCAAGATGCTCTGAAGGTTTCTTCGGCTCTGCTAAAAATACATAAGTAGCGCCAAGAATTAAATCAAAGGTACAGTGTTCGAGCACTGCAGCCTCAATTACCCCCGAGACATACTTTGAACGGACCTTAATCTTAGCAATAGGCAAGTTTAAAGGTTTAGCATCCAATGTGGCACATTGGAGCTCTATGAATCTGCCAGTATACTGATCAGGTTTTACAAACTCTGGCCTCACCACACAGCCGTATGACAAACCACTATCATACAGACAATTTAGAGAATATCCATTAGCCCAAACCCTCTCTACCACAGGAGGCCTATTGGAACCATTGTACAATTGTTCCTGGGTAGAAGGTACTACAGTAGACAACAAAGCTGATACTTGTAAATTCCCTGACTGTTTGGATTTACATTCCTTAGTCCAGTGGTTATTATTCTTACAAATATGGCAGTAAGGCTTTTTAGGGCCATTAAAGGGTTGTCTATATTGTGTTCCCTGAACTTTTGAGGGGTTCTGGGGTTGTGCTTGGGATGAATTCTTTTTAGGGGATTCATTTGGATGGGTTTTATGACCATTACCATTATTTTTCCCTTGGCCCTGGGCCTTGGGTTTCCCACCTATACCCACTTCTTTATGTGCCATCTCATACCTCTCAGCATACATCAACATCTCACTCAGTCTGTCAGCACCATTCTCCGTCAGGAAGGTTTGCATAGGCCGAGGTAATGTCTCTCGGAGTTGTTCCGTTAGGATCATCTCCTGTAAATCTTCAAAAGAAGAGGAGTATCCAGACATTTCCCTCCACCTTGTCAAATATCCCTGAAGGCGACTGGCGAACTGAGGATAGTTCTCCCCTGTCATCTTTCTCTCATTTCTGAACTTCTGTCTGTATGTCGCAGCATTAAGTTCGAAACGTTTCAGTAAAGCCTGACACAATGCATCATAATCAGTCTCAGTACCGGTGGGCATCCGTTGATAAATCTCGTATGCCTCACCCCTCAAACCTTGAGCCAACTTCAGCGTGTACATGTTCCTTTCCAAGTTGTACAAAGATGCCAATTTGCCAAATCGGTCTAGGTACTGTTCAATATTTTCAGCCTTCGGGTCGAAGACTGGCATAGGAAAGTTCATCGCTTGAGCTGAGCTACTGTGCGTTGATGCACCATCAATATCAGGTGTTGGAGATCTGGGTCTATTACCCTCTCTCTGAGCCTGAAGTTCCAATTCTCTTAACCTCACCTCCTGTTCCAACTTCATTCTTTCTGACTCCCTCCCTCTCAGACTCAAGTCTGAGTCTCTCAGATTCAATTCGGAGTTTTTTCTTGAATCCTCTCAGATTCAATTCGGAGTCTTTCGCTTTCCTTCTCTGCCTCAATTCTGAGTCTCTCAGCCTCACGGGCTTCCATCCTCATCTCACGTTCCGTGGTTTTAATCCACTCGGTCATTTCTTTACCCTCCAATCCCATCTGGACAGCCATGTCCTTCAATTCCTGTATGGAAATTTTTGACTGCGACATGCTGTCTTGTCAATCTAACAGTCCACAACAAAATATATTGTCACCAACAATGTAAATCTAATCAACAATAGATTAAATTATCACCACCAACCAAGGTTGTACCTAACCCAATGTACTTAGACACCACAAAACACCACAATGATTACAAATCACTCCTAGGAGTATACTCTAAGAACTGACCCAGAATGGTCACAACTGTGTTAACAAAAAAACAAACACTGAACAACTCCTGGCCAAGATCACCAGCAAATTTAAGATTGAACAGTGTACAAAACAATCCCACGACGAGACCACAGATTTTTGGGGATATGTTGTTCTGTCACATATCACTCCTGTCGCGTGCCTAATGTAGGGATTTCTCCTTCAGAACCAACAGCACTCAGAGATAATTATGTTGAGTCGTTTGGCTCGTATTGGTCTAAGGGATTCCCCGTGGCCAATGTACGATCAACTTATCTCTGGAGTAGGGCAACTCAGTATTGGCACTACAAAATATATCATATATATATATATATATATTTCTAGGCACACTTGGCTGGACACCCCCACTACTTACTAAAGAAAGCCCCCAGGTTATGATAGTTCATTATCATAACCATGTTAACACATATAATGAAGATACATACACACATACAACTGCTAAACACTTAAGAAGGTGACATAGAGAAACCTAAGTCAGCCATGAAAATGAATGCATGTATTTAGTATAATATCTGTACAAAAACAATTGAAGTGAATTCCAGCTATCAGTGAAAGAATTTCAGCACTAATGTCTAGATCCTAAGGAAACTAGGCAGACAGCCGGTCCTGGAGGTGACATCTTCTCATCATTGGACACAGGGAGCTGTGAGGAACACAACATCATGTGAAGCATTAGACTTATCTTCTCTTTTCTCTGTCTATGATGCCTCCCTCAGCTCCGGATGATTTGACTGTCTTTGACTCTGGGAATTCTGCTCCACTGGATCAAGTAGCAAGAGTACTTCACTATACAGCAACTGTATCGTTATCTAGCATGTCTATATCACCAGTAAGGACACACAATGTCTTAGAGCCACATTAAGCTCTGGCACTGGTAGCTGTTTGAGGCACAATCTTCCCCATTTTTGGAGATGTCAGGAACCTTCACAGGTGTTAGCTGGTGGGTAACAAGTTGGTTCTGGTGGTTGGATGTTGGTGGGTGGATGTTGTTGAGACTGTGAATCTTCTGCCAGCTCTTCAGAAAATATACATCCTGTCAAGAAAATAACTCAACATTAGTCATCATCAAGAGGGTAACATCTTGACAGGAAAGACAGAGCAAGCATAGTCATCAACTCCCATCTGCCGACTCCTCCCTGCTCTCCTGTTTCATTCCTCAGATTGTCTCTCCAGACCAAAAGACATAAGTCTCCTATATTTATCTGTCTGTTTAGTGCAAGAGAAGGCAAGTCAGATATGCAGTGGAGATAGATAAAGTGGTCTAACACATATATCATCTCCCCCTATCCCCCTCACTCTGCACACAAACACCAATATTTACTGTCAGTACCTGCATTCACTAGTTTTCCCAACCGCCCCAGCACTCATTGATCTGGGTCAAGCACACACATACTTTGATTAACACAGCCCTGACCCAATTCTGTCCCCATCTCGTATGTACAGATTCTGTAAGTAGTTTAAACCGTACACAATTGTAAGGGCATTAAATGTTTATCAGTATGGGTGGTTTATTGAGGGCATAAGCTATTTAGTCTGTACAGTGGAAGATCTACGTTCGAATCCGCTACTCTAGCGATCAAGAATGGTAGAACTAAGTGAGATCACACAGCCGATATGGATTTCTCTACAGCAGTGACTACTTTACAGACAACATTCTAGGTACTCGTAAACTATAATTAACTTACCCAAGCATATGTAAAACTGAAACCTTTCCCGATTGCCTTGAAAATTTAAAGTATACAGGCACAGATTAACACATCTGGAGGCTTGAGAAGCTGGCAAGGAGAATGGCGTCAGTTAGACATTTCAGGCGTTGGTACAAAAGAAGTTCCTTGTATACTGGGGCAAGGAGTAAATCGGTTTCCAAGAAACCTCAATTAACTCCCTAAATATATCCCCCAAAAAAATACATTTAAAAGTGGAGTTTAGTTAAAGTAACCAGAAAAGGCAGACATAATAATGTTGTCCAATACAGGCCTATATATATAGATATAAGGGACTATATATTTCTGGGCGAGTCCAAGTTTGAATTTTGTGCAGATTACAGGTAAGACAGGTTATCAGCCTTATAAACCGATGTGTAATGACTATCATTTCACGACAACGATCTTCGGATGGACAGGCCGCATCATACAGCGAGTGCCAATCAGTCTGTACAATATAGGTCTATCATTATGTGCTCAACATGCCTAAAGAGTTGGGAAATGGTACTTTAATTTAACTTTTTTTCAACTGCCCATTTTAGACTGGTTCAGTATGGGAGCTAAAATCAATAAAAAAAACATTTGCTCTACAGATTTTTTGTTTCTGGGTACGTCAGATACGATAGCGCACTGGCTAGACGCTTGCTTCCGAGGCTCAGCCTTTGAAGTTCCAATTCGCATCTAGGCTGATTGTGTTACACACTGGCATCAGTGTTGAACCAACCTAAAAAGAATACTAGAAAATGACAATAATTACAAAGCAGCCTGCGTTATGTTTACTACCACGCGTTTCGTCTCATAGTCCATACCGTGTGGCGATAAAGGCATTATCTAACCATAACCGTATTGTCTCGTGTACATTTCAGACAGTTCTTACGCAGATTATCTTCTATGTCATGATGTTAAACCGTCCAGCATCTTCTCTCTTAGTCTCCCTCCACCCCTTTTATCTCTTCCATGACGTGACCAAAGAAAGTAAGTTGTCTTGTTCTGGTGTGGGCGTAAGCTCGCTTCATGGGTCAATTTCTTTCAAGACATAGTCATTACCGGGGAGTTCTAATGTATCCATGATATGCAGGTATGGAGCCAAGTGCCTGGTATGCTATAGGAGTGAAAATTTCCCGTAAGTGTGGGTGATATTCTGCTGTAAAAATTTAAAAAATTTAAAATTCACTTATCTTCGTCTGCCCCCCTCTCTCTCTCTTTTTTCTCCTTGCGCCCCCCACCCCCTCTTTTTGTCTCTAATATGTGTCCTCCTCTAGCAACCGCGAGAATAAAATGTGAACGAGGTCTGTCTGGAAATGAACAAAGCTGAGTCAGAATGAAAGTGAACGATGTGTGACATCGATGTCTCTTGGTTTCCAAATAGAGTGGCCCACTCATGTCTTTATGTGAGCAGCAGTAACGTCGCTGCAATCAATCAGTGCGACCGTTAAACGACGTTTAGTGAGCACGTGAACCATGCTGTCTGAATTAAATTTCAACACTCCTCCAGCGAAAACTATTCTGATTCAGAAATGTGGGGGGAAATGGGGAGCGTGGAGGGGCAACGCAATGAGTGTATCACAAATTAAAGTACGGCAGAAATGCTTCAAAATGGTCGAGAATCTGATGAACGAGATGCTATTTATTGAAGGCGCGTAACAAGCAAAAAACTGGGAAATGTTCAGCACGTTCTATTTGAAGTCAACAATAATCAGTAATGGCACTCCGGAATTATACTTAAAAACAATATGATATCCGACATTCTGATGCGGTGATCACGGTGTGAGACACACCTGTGGCTAAATTAGTTCGCATATTCTACAGCTATGACAAACTAAGTTTGATGTCACAGCTGCCAACAGGTACACATTCTATAGATTCTCACTAATGTTTAAAGAGTTTCTGCTATTTGTCTCCTGTATTGCAGTCAGTAGCATGTCTGTTGCCGAATCTTGCTCTCATAAAAAACTTTCATGAGAACTTCCAGATAACAAGAAAGATGTCCCGCGTCCGATACACCCATCTAGAGATATCCGCCACATTCTGCACCCACCTTCTCTTCAGCCTTCCTCTTCTTTTCCTCCCAGGCATATACACCTACATTATTGTTCTCTGGACTGGTACTATCAACCGCACGACGCTGATAAATATGTTGAGAGTGAAATCTGAGCGCCTATGGATGTGTTCGGAGTGCTGTGAAGATAATCTAACTCATAACTCATAACTCACTATTGTTCTTGTAAACTTTCGTGACGTTTCAGGTGACTATAATATTTCAATTTTCTATGTTTTACTGTCTTTAATAGCCAGCCTGTTCTTTTCTTTACCCGTGATATTTGTAGAATCCTTCTTTAACGTTTGTATTCAACGGCATTTACGCGCTGTTAAGCTTGTTTAGTAAGTGTCCAGGTCTCACAGGCGAATGCAATATTTTTCTAATCCTTCACTGTAACGTTACTAAATGTCTTTTGAATCTTCCGAATCACTTGCACAGAGAAAGGTTTGGTTTTTACTCAATATTTGGAGCTCATTGTTTGCACTATTTGGTCTATTTGAAAGCGACGATCATATAGTGCACGTGTTCACATATTAACATTTAAAGGCTTTACTGACTGGTCGAGCGAGATTATCAATGTTTACATAACGGCATAAAAGGACACAACATGTGGCTGTCAAGTTACATCGCTGTGGCACAACCGTTTACCTTCATAGACCAATCTCCCTGGTATCATCACTATCACAACCAATAAAGAAACATATTCATAATATAGCAATGCAAAGATTGAACAGCCTTAAAAGTCTATGGTTAAGCACCAGCAAGGAGATAAACATTAGAATTTTGAGAGCATCTTCCCTGTGGCTACATACGGATGTGAGTCGTGGACTATTTCTCAGTCCTTGAAAAAGAGAATAGGGGCTTTTGAGCTGAAATGCTAAAGAAAGATTCTCAGATTATCTTGGACAAAGAAGATGAGAAATATTGAATCCTTAAAAGATCTGAACATCAAGGAAGATTGGCTAATAAACAGCATCCTTTCTCTAAAGCTGAAATATTTTGGTCATATCAAGCGCCACGACGGATTGGAAAAAAATATAGGAGTAGGCATGGTACCAGGAAGGAGGGACAGAGGCCGACCGACACGAAGATGGGCACAGGATATAAGTGACTCCTTGAGTGTGAAAGTTCATGAGGCGGGAGAACTTGCAAGAGACCGAGTTTCTTACAGGCAGACTGTGATAAGAGCGACGTTCTGCAAAGGACACTACATGATGATGATGATTCATAATATAACATTTCAATATTTAGATAACAAGTTGCGCCCTTCGCCTAATAAGTAACAATCAAAGGACACTCAGTTTCAAAACACATAAAGGTTTTTTGCAGCTACCGCTTCGTGAAGTCTACTTGTCAATAGGGCTCTATGTTACCTTATGGCCATTGTTTAGTTGCAGAAGAAGGCGTAGCAAAAGCCTAAGCATATTACATATGGCTAATCCTAAGATAGACCTATATAAAACTAGTTTCGCATACTCGGCAGCTCAGTTATGTAACTATCTTCCACAACAAATCAAAATTACCACTAATTCATATACAAACTATAAGAAACTGTTTTAACATTATCTGAGCACAGATTACATACCACCATAAAAGACACAAATATTTCAGAATAAGCGCACGTTCTCCCTAGATCGATTACAACTTCTACAGTTTAATTTGGTTTGAAATATGTCCATTCCAGGGCTTGTTTTGAATATTTGGAGTTATTGATAATGTTTGATATTACTTGATGTAATGGTGAAAAGAACGTATGAAAGGATAGAGACTAGAAAGGCAGAATCTTAGACAAGCCTACGAGCCAAATTCTCAACTTTTTGAAAATAACGAACGTTCGTTCGTTCGTTCACTTGACCGTGACCTGCAACAATAATAAAAATGTAAAATACTTTGAGAAAAAGCAGTATTTTCCGGGCGAAGACTATTTTATGAAACCTCTCTTTGTCAGTTGAGGCGAGGAAGACAAATCTTGAGAGCTAATTGTGACCGTTCGTAGACAATGAGGCGAATTATTGGAAAATACAAGGATGGCGCAGATATGTAGTTTTTCTATCGGAACGATGAGAAGACTGGTGAAGGTTTTGTCTTCATTTTTATTTAAAGAAGAAGAATGAATGAAAATATCTAGAAATGTATCAATAGAATTAAGCAAACTGACGGCCAAATCAGAAGTAGATAATCTGTATTCTCTGTACTCGTCGAATGAGGAGAGAAAGAAAAATGTAGAGGGAAAGAAGTGAAACGGTCCACTAAGAGAGGTAGGTAGGCAGGTAGGTAGGTATTTAGGTAGGTAGGTAGGCAGGTAGGTAGTTGTACCCTACCAGGGCATCACACAAGCGATAGACACCCGGTGACACAAAGTGCCACCATGCGGATGAGGATCACCTATGGAGAGGTCCCAGAAACCCCTTTCGGCCGTTAGGCCAAATAATGCCCTGGCTATATTCAGGACCCCTGCAGAAGCCAGGGTGGGGCTTCAAATAACAAAAAATTGCATCCAACATGGGGACGACTTTTAATATTCGATCCAAGTGAGGAAATGTTGATCAGCGTTGACATGTTAGCTTCCAAACAGAAAATGTAAATTTAAAAAAAAAAGAATTCTTTTTGCCCCCTTTTCGACCAAGATTGCATTCTGCAGAATGAACATCTTATGGATGCCAGTCAAACTGGTAATAATACCGAACATTTCGTTTAGTCTTTTAACACTAATACTACGGCAAGCTAAGTTAGAAATCTATATGTAGTCAATGTTTATAAAACAAACGTATTGGAGAGAAGTCAAGGGAATCGCAAACCTAATGAAAATGAAAACCTAAATAACTGGTATGTAAACAGAAATGAACAACTAGCGAAAAGAGTGTTTTGGTCGAGGACGTGTATTGGCGGCATCGATTATTATTTCCATAAATTACTCTAATTTAGTGCTATAGTGAGGTATGAGAAATCCAGCCTATGGTGATGGGGAGAGTGACAAGCCATCTCCACCTAGGAACAGTCTTCCATAATTAGAAAGTGGATTTAAGGACCTTTGTTGTCATCACATTACATTACAGAATAGTGTTTATCTGGAAAACACACACACACACACACACATACACACACAAATCAGCCACCTCAAGTCAATTAGCTGTGTCAGTCACATACAGCTACTTTACAGTAGCTGATCAAGGATGACAATTATCACGATGCAGTACATATTTATGCATTATTTTGATAAACGATATTGTGTACAACGTGTTACAAGTTGAAATATTTGATCACTTTTCGTTATATACTGAGAAAAAGGAAAACCTAATATAATGTTTGCTGTTAAGTGTTAGGCATGTAGGGCTTGCAATGAGCCGTTGTCTAGAAGATGATGTGTCTAGTGAATGCTCTTAGCACAATTCTTGAAGAAGACATAACTGGGACAAGCCGACACCGACTTCGAAGTACGAAACAGTTTATTGACATCTCATCACTTACATAAAGGTCCTGTCCGTGTCCTAATTTACAGCTTACACGCACCACAGTTATTAGACTCCAACATGCTGGTTTCTCACACAATCATTGACCAGAGTTCGCACAAATGGATCTGGTTGTTATCATCGACTTTACACAGACTGGCCTGGCTGGACTTGACTTCGATGGATGTTGTCGTCTGGTCTTCCTCTCTCAACAATCAGTCTCACGTTGTCATTCTCTCGACGACTCTCCCGTCCTTTCGCTTTGACAGTCAACACATACTAACTAATACTAACTGGGCTCTGAGCTTATACAACACGTGGTTGTTTTCGGGTTTCACGTGGCGACTTGTGGTCGTTCTCCTTTACTTCCACGTGATAACTCGTGGTCGTCCCCTATCTTGAAAACCTCGTTTAATCCGAGTATCTGGCTTCTCTCTGTATTATTGTTAGCTTGGGGCTTCCCCCCCCCCCCCCAACCTTCCTAATCAGGGTGAACATATCCCCCATTACAGGGCTAGACCTATATTTTATAGATCAATCGGCACTCGATGGGTGATGTGGTTAACATCACATGGGATTGTTGTCTGTAGATATAGATTACTTATTATTATTGCGCTATTTGGAAAACAGTAGAGGTGTAACAAAGTTTTAAGCTCTATACTTCCTTATGTTGACTAAAATTTTGTAAATGATTTGTTTTTCCCTAACATGAGGATAATCGTTAGCACTACACTAAAGTCACCGAAGTGCGTTGGTGATTTTCCAAGGCTGTTATTTGGCACTTTGAAAAACGCCAAAAGCACACGTGTGAATTCCTCCTCCAGTTAGACCCCAAAAAAATATTACTTGTTACACATCCACACAAATTTTATTGGAACTAAATATTTAAACGCCATTTTTTCAATATACGGATTCAGTACTTAGATAACTTAGCCAACGAATATATCCTTTAGTGTTCCAGTCTCCTTCACACGAATTATGTATTGAAATTACAGGTGGCAGAGCACTTATGGTTTATAACCGTGTTCAATGACGTTGGTTCACATATACCGACTTTACCTTTTTACGTATTGAGACTCAAGCAAATATAGATAGAATCGCAAAACGAATAGGCAAATGGACTGGCTGGTTCTGTACCGCTTAGTAGTGAACTGATGCATGACAAGCAAGATGTTGTATCGGTCCTGTGGCAGCAGTGAACAATGCTGAGGCAGAAAAAGATCGCAAGGTCTCAAGAGAATGGTAATGTGAGGAGTTACTAGGGGATCTGGCCGACGCTAATCACTCAAAGGATGACTAAACGGTTATACACTCATGCTACTATTGGTGCCATCTTAACTGGAACTCTGAGCTTGCTGCTGAAGAGTGAGACATACCGCTTATAGTAAAGTCTTATGGTGTTATCATGTGGATTCATAATTCACCTTTCACCTTACATAGAGAATAGGATGGTTCTGGCAAAGATCCTAATGTATAAATATCGGAATCATGCGTGCCTTACAATCTTTCTGGGGTCGATTTTCTCTATTTGGACTGGTTTTATAATTTTCTGGACAGCGGCCAACTCAGCCTGTTCTTTTCAATTTCCAATGTCGAATTGTTTGCAACATTTACAGTCTACACAGGGTTTTCATTTTACATATTACGAGGAAACTATAGTGCGTTTCAAAAGTCGTACCTTAACACTTTACAAATATCTCCAACAATCTGTTAGGAATCACACGAATTTGTGCATGTTGTTTGCCGCTGTTTTTTTAAAGCGGTGAATTTATTTCATCTTTTTGTGACTAAAAATTTGTGTACCCCTAATAAAATAATATACAGTCATTGACATACGCATGGGCATTGGAAATCAACTGACATGAGCAGTAATGTGTGGTAATTATTTTGACAATCTATTTCTCTTGCAAAGAAGCAACTGTGCTGATCACGGCAGGTTAATGTTGGAGATGACCAACACAGAGAAAAACGCCTAAAATACGCCTGGAATTTGATGTTTTGATACGGTCCTCTTACTCAGTTAACTAAGCATGCTGATCGCTTCCTATGAACCTGTGTCTGTGTGTGTATGCGTATATATATATATATATATATATATATATATATATATATATATATATATATATATATATATATAATCAACTTTGATAGTGTATCATCAGAGGACTTTGTAATAAAAAAATAGAGTGAAGCATGGATGTGTAATTACTCCCATCCTCTTTGGAATATCGGAGTCTACGTGGCGGAGCGGCTAGACGTAACCGCAGATCGGAAGGTCGTGGGTTCGCTCCCTGGCTGAGCCAGACTTTAAAAAAAATGACCTTGGCTCACAGGTCGACCCAGCCTTGAGTGAGTACCGGGTGAAGTCCTGGGAAGTCCGGCGTGATGTTGACCAAATCACCTATCTTGTGCTGATTGGTCTAAAAAATATAGGTCTAGCCTTATATGCCCTTTACGCCTAAAGGCTTGGACAAGGGTCCTTTACTATACTCATTGGAATATAAAATATATATATAAAAGTACTTATCAGAGAACTGATGTTTGCAGATGATGTAGCAATTACCACCCACTCAAAGGACGATCTGCAATGTTTACTATCTGCTTTTGCTCATGCTTGCTGTGAATTTGTACTAACAGTCAGCAAAAAGAAGACAAAGTATATGGGGCAAGGTGATAATGATAGAACAGCAGTCTATATGACGGTGAAGAGCTGGAGACAGTTGACCAGTTTTGTCTATCTGGGCTCCACAGTGATAACAAACTATCGCTGGACCAAGAAATCAACACCAGGATAGGAAAAGCAGCAATAACAATGAGCAGATTAACAAAACTACACACACACAAAGTTTGAGAGAACAGAAAGCCTGCGATTAAAACAAAAGCTCTTGTCTAACAGGCTAGTAATCTCAGGAAACTTGGTCAACCTGTTCTCACCAGGAGAGACAGCTAAATAGCTTTCACATGCGATGCCTAAGTGGCAGGACAAAATCACAAACACTGAGGTACTGGAGAGAAAGTGTACTACAACAGTCTTCTCAATGCCCAGTCTATGAAGGCTCAGTTGGCTCGGTCACACGTGGAGAATGAAGAATGGTAGAGTCACCAAAAAACATCTTTTGGTAAATAAAGACGGATAGAAGATGTCGACGTCGATCTTTACAACGATATAAAGATTTGGGCAAGCCGGACATGAATGATACAGGTATTGAGGCGAACTCCTGTGAACAAAATGCCATAGACCGTGTTCTGTGAAAGTTGCACATAAGGAAGGGAATGAGAGTAAAGGAAGAAATTATTGCAGAAAGGATGAGAGCTGAGCATATAAGAAGAAACGGACTAAACGCAGATGTTGACAACAATGGTCATGAAATTCCATGCTATCATTGTGGATGACTTTTCTTAACGCAGGCAGGTCTTGCTAATCACACTCGTTATGGGGTGTTAGTCATATGTCTCCTCATAGCACAATATAATACTATGGTGTGGAAAGACGGAAAGGTATATATATATATATATATATATATATATAAATATATATATATATATATATATATATATACATATATATATATATATATATATATATATATGTGTGTGTGTGTGTGTGTGTGTGTATTAGGGCTGTACCGAATATTCGCTTCGTATTCGCTTCGGGGCCGAAAAGTGGACCTAATAACTTTTCGGTATTCGGCCGAATAATTGCGGTCGGGCCGAATACGAACGGTGGTTACCTTACACTAGTTTCTGGACTGGTGGAAAATAAACATATAAAGATTTCCCACCTTTGTTCATACTGTCAAGCGTTATCTTTGTGCACCACCTAAGAGCGTACCAAGTGAACATCTGTTTAGTACAGCTGAAAATACCTTCAGTGAGACAAGAAGCTGCCCTAATGCTGTTTTTGAAAGCTAATGCAGCTTTCATGGATTAACTTAGCTGTCAGTGACAATTTACAAGTTTAGTTACCTGTTATAAAACTAAGAATACTTTCATTCCTAGGTATTAGTTACCTCAGACTGGCTGACTGAAGATGCCAAACATGAAATGTTTTTAAATGTTTACTATTCTGTACTACATTTTGTGAAGTAAAATTTCAGCGTACATTTGACATTATGGATGGATTTTTTATATCTATTTTATACACTATTCCAAAGTGGAAGAATGGGCCTCAATTTGAATAGTGGGAAGACAGAAGTAATGGTGGTCTCAAAAAAACAAAAACAAAAAAATAATTATTCCTAAATGTGCAATGGCTTTATTTTGGGACAAGTACGGAAATTTAAGTATCTGGGCACATGGATAACATCAGATGGAAAATGCATAACTGAGATGAGAAACATAATAGGACAGGCAAAAACTGCATTTTATAAAAAGAAGAACATCTTGTGCAATATATCCTTGTCATGGAGAGTTAGGAAAAGAATTCTTGCTTGCCAAACGATTTCTTGAGGCCTCAGAGATGTGGTTTAACAGAACAGTGCTTACAATAATTTGGACAGCCAAATAAAAAAATAGAAAAAGCAACCAAGGGGTTTTTGCTAGAAGCGGGAGCCCGAAGACAGCTACTTACAGACATCAGAAGGAGACAGTCATCATTTTTCGTCAATGTTATAAGATGAGGGAAAATTGAACATGTGGTGACCACTGGAAAGAAATGTGGAAGAAGGGTCAGAGGAAGACAACGAGAGAAGATTCTTGACAGTCTTGTTGCATGGCATGGAGGTGTGTCAGCACACGAACTAATACATGTTGCAGGAGATCGCAGATTGTGGCGAGGCATAATCGCCCATGCCAGTCGGCAAAGCACCTGATGATGATGATTCACTATTCGTATTCGTATTCGGCCGAATAGTTGGTCCAGCTATTCGTATTTAGCCGAATATTGAAAATCACTATTCGGTACAGCCCTAATATATATACATATATGTATATATATATATATATACACACACACACACACACACACACACACACACACACACACACACACACACACACAAATCGAAAATAAGGCAAAATGAAAACTAAAAGTTTGTTTACACTAAAAAGAAATTTTACAAGGGCATAATTATTAACAAATCGCAGGCCAGATTGAAAAAAAGTGACACCAAGTGGTTACTGTTGCAGATGTTTAAAGCTGGGTAGATCTTCTGAAACAGGTTATGGACGCCCGATCTAAATTCCGAGAGAATTGGAAGAAAGGGGGTGGGGGGGGGGGTATACTTCACATTTCCTCACATTTGAAAAAGAAACCAAATATTCTACTCAGTGAAACGCACAAGACACGCACAAGACAAGTAGACTTTATAAAGCAAACATTTCCTTCCTATTCACACCAAGAGGTGAATTGCCTATATGAGGATATCTCCAAATGTGAACACCAGTTCGCATTCAGTAGATGAAACAATCAGTCTCGATGCCAGCCTTTTTCATTTCTTATAAAATTTCCTGCTACACATTTTAAACTCCATCGATCTCGTGTTGTTTTAGTCCCATATTTTGGACACTGTTGTCAGTTTCTCTATTACTGTACTTGGTATCAGAATAAAACTAGGTTACTCAATGGATGCATGTGTCACGTTTGCTTTTATGTTATCACAGTCGGCGTCTTTGCACATTGGGCTCCCTCATGCGTGCTCAGTCCTCCGATGCAGCAGCCACTCCAAGATACCTCTACTGATTGTTCCCATGAGGAGAAGCTTATATTATCTCATGTCTTTACCTTGAAGACGACATAGACGCGCTTCCCTAAGCTTAACTCCTGGGTCAGTCAGTCGAGTCAACGTCAGAGATTCGCCGTTATCCTCCAACAGTCCGTACAACATTCACGATATCAGCTCTTTGCATGCTCTTTTCCGTATGCATTGGTGCATTTATTTTCAACTGGTCAGCTCTTGCGTTACCATTTACCCCTGCCTGCCCAGATGTGTAAATCAAAATGATGGAGGCAAACTGCGACTTTCGAATGCTTTCTACCCATTCGGTGCATAGATTACCTGTAGCCGTTTTCTGAAGCATGTTCATAGAGTCTGTAACCATTACCGCACGTGTGGTTGCTTGTTCTGCTACCCCTGCGAGTGCTCTGGAAGCAGCAGTTATCTCTCTCGTCATGCTTGACTTAGCTGTCTGGTCAGCACCTTTATCCTAGTTTACTGTTTTCCCCGTTCTTTGTGCTGTATATGCCCATGCCGATCTTGATCCATCTGTGTAAATGATGACGTCTTCTGGGAGATAACACTGATGAATCAGTGCCCTAATCTTGGCGTCTGTGGTGGCAGGTATCTGACTCCTGCTGTATCCGACTCCTGCAGTTTGTTTTTATTATTTTAAATTCTTCAAATAAGTAGGGGAAAGTTTACCCCCCAAACATTTTTGGTGTTTCACTTACTATTAAGTTATAGGAACAGCTGTAACATGCGGCTTAGGGCGCCTGTTTGTCAATAGACCGAGTTCAATCCCTATCTGGGGTAAATGTATTAACTCTTTCAGTTCCAGGAAGTCTTAGCATCAGACGTCCAAGGTTGGTAAAGAGATACGTATAATCAGTGCCTCTTGCGTTCATTGGGCTTTTAAGTAGGAACCTATGAACTTATGATGCGTTCCCTGGGACTAAAAGAGTTAATGCTCACTACTACAGCCTTTAGTCGACACAGCATAATGAAAATAAGGATACCAGGCCATTTTTAGATTGTTCTGAAAGGTAACAGCGAAAGGAACTAGCCATAAATAAATAAATCAATAACTGATATCACTGCACTCGGCACATTCCAACACGTGTTCAGTCTCCTTCCTTGGTAGCTAACGAAGAGTCCACATGCTAGCAGTACCAGTTGCAACTGATTAAAAGTTTGCCTATGTTTCCCCTCAGTGTTGAATATCTTATAGACTAGGAACCAGCCATGCAACTGTATATGTCAAAGTCTAAGTTCACACAATAGTGACAGCAACCTCTATAGGACGCCTACAGAATTTAGGAACATAGGATTAGAACATATGGTTGCAATAAAAACGGTTTTCTTCCCCCGCCCTCTACTCATGGGGCAATCGTTGTAAATAAGAAGTCGGAAAGCAAATATACATACTTTCATTTTTATATTTGTCAAAACAGCTTCGAAAATGACTGTCCGGAACAATGGCAAACTACTGATTGTATTGTCCTACACCTAGAGCTGCTGTATATTTTCAAACTTAATATGGCTTTCACGCAATGACGCGGGAATGTTATGTCAACATCATTTATTTCAAATGAATCTGCCATCTAACCTAGAATATGTGTTTATACAGTGTAATTGAACCCATCACGTACGTCATTGATAGACTGATTATCATACATACATTCACAGTCATGAAGAATAATATTTACAAATTTAAAATAGAAGTACTATTAGATACAATACGGATGGCACCGCGATATTTTTAAAAGTCTATACCAGGGGGCGACAACCGTGATTGCAGTAATGGACTCAAGTATTTGCAAAGACACTTATCGTTAACTCAAAATGGGCGTTATCTCACAATGGGCCGGTGCAGGGTCAATTTACGCATGTGAAGCTATCGAGGAAGAGATCGAAAACACCTTTTATGTCAATTCTGAATACTATGGCAATAGTTCTCACTAATTACGCTGTGTGCGAATCTAAGTCAATTGTTTTGTTGCATACACAAGCTACCACAATTAGTGAAACAAAATAATTTCATTACTAAATTTATGCGTCCATTTAATTTTATTAACGTGGTACTTACTTCCACTTCATAACACCAAGGTTGAGGAAAGTCATATCACATAAATATAGGATCTAACGACAGAGAAGAAATAAAAACAAATTTACTCAAATGAAGAAATAAATTGCAATATGAAGTTCGCAGAATGAAGACAAATCACTTTAATAAATTGATTATTGATAAAACAATCAATGTTGCGATTAACACGCTAACCAATAGCAAACATTCTTAAGATCAGGCGATACCTAATTCTTTAATATGGGAAGAGTTCAGGTCCTTTTTAAAATCAGAAGATGAGAACTTAAAGTTCTCGAAACTAGACTCACAGTGTGGCGTAAACATGCAAGCATCATTCTGGGAGGAAAACTGCACCACGACAATTCCTCCTGAGATTTTCCTTTTATCCGTTGCTGAAGTGTATAAATATATGCCTAGCCTCAAGCAAACAAACTCCTCTGGCTTAGATGGAATCAGTAATAGAATTCTTCGATGTGCTGCACCTGTCATTAGTGACTCCTCAACATTAATTTTTAATTAGTACCATTCTAAGAACTACATTCCATCATCATTTAAATTAGCCAGTTTATCCTCTGCCTAAACCTTGCTCAGGTGACAAAATGTTCTCTTGGCAATTAAAGACTCATTTCTCTACTGTGATCGCTTTCCAAACCATTAGAGAAACAGACATTTTTTCACAAAAATGTTTCAGGATTTAAATAACACCAATCTAATAGTTGACAGACAGTCAGGTTTCAGACCTAAACACTCTTGTCATATTACAATGACAAAAAAAAAAAAAAAAAAAAAAAAAAAAAAAAAGACAACTGGCACTTTAACATCAACAAAAGAAACATTTGTGATGCAGTTTTTGTTGACTTTAAGAAAGCCTTCGATATTGTAGATCATGATATTCTAATCAATAAATTAAAAACTTTAACAATAATGTAGTGAAATCAATATGGTCATTTTTATCTGATAGACAGCAAGTTGTATCCTTCAATAACCGTCTGTCAAAATCTACTTAGTTAAATATAGTCATGCCCCAGAAATCGATTCTATGTCCACTACACGGAGTTCGCGGCAGGGCAGCTCCGCATGCTTAAATCAGTAATTCAAGAATTCCAGAGAAATTTGACTAAAAAGTTCAACAAAATGGGGAAGCAGAAAAACGTGAGCAAAACAACAAAACGTAACGTTTCGGCCCGGCAGTCTTTTTTTAACGTAAGGGAAAAAATAAATGTAACAACGAGGAGAGGAGAGTATGTAGAACAGTCTGCTGACACGAAGTTCACGAGTTCAAACCCATATCGAAGTGCCTGTTCATGAAATAATCTCGACTTCCCTGTCGTCCCGGCCTATAATTAGTGTCAGATAATATCAGGGAAAGTAAAGCCGGCAGATGTGATATTAAACACGCTGCTTACCGGTGCGCCATTTGGGAGGAGGGAGAATATACTCAGAGCCTCCTCTCCCAACAAGCATAACGTAAAAGTAAACTAAGTAAAGCACCATTTTCAGGTCTTTAGGCCCATCGAGTATATTGGAAGAGCTTTTATAATTTTACAGACTAATCGGCACTAGATGGGTAATGTAGTCAGCATTGCGCCGCCCGTATTTACTTCAACAGGACATCCTGGTATACATTTTAGGCTTGGTCGACCTGCGACGCCCTATACCATGTTATAAATCCACGCAGCCGGCAGTGGGTTTCGATCGCGGTACGTTGGAATTACAAGTCGGACTCGCAACGTCTAAGCCAGGGACGCCGCCAACAAGCATTACGTACAAGAAGACGAATTAGTGGTGTTTCCTGTGAAGTCAAAGTGCATGTGCCTGACAGGCAAGGAACCCGCAGTCTCTGTATGAGTAAGCCAGATCTATATAACGAATGTGCATGCAATACCCACAAAATAGAACAAGACGAAAGTCCAGAAGTGGACAAACAAACATTTCTCCGAGTTTTCAGCATGTGAAAGTTAAGAAAAAGAAACCCCACCACACCCTATCCTCCATTTTCTTCCAACCCCTGGTCAACCGAGCCTTATATTGGTACATGGAAAAGGCCTGGAAAATTGATACTGTCTACATCATACACCGAGTGCCACATCATGCACCGAGTGCCACATCATCCACCGATTGCCACACAAACCACTGAGTGCCACATCACCCACCGAGTGAAACATCACCCGCCGAGTGCCACATTACAAACCGAGTGCCACATCACCCACAGAGTGCCAAATCATCCACTGAGTGCCGCATTATCCACCAAGTGCCACATCCCTCACCGAGTGCCATCCTAGTGCCACATCACCCACTGAGTGCCACATCACCCACAGAGTGTCACATCACCCACAGAGTGCCACATCACCTACAGGCTGCCACATCACCCACCGAGTGCCACATCATCCACAGAGTGCTACATTACCAACCGAGTGCCACATCACGCACCTAGTGCCACATCACGCACCGAGTGCCACATCATCCACCCAGTACCACATCACCTACCGAGTGCCACATCATCCACCGAGTGCCACATCACCCACCGAGTACCACATCACCCACCGAGTGCCACATGTCCCACCGAGTGCCACATCACCCACCGAGTACCACATCACCCACCGAGTGTAACATCATCCACCGAGTGCCACATCACCCACCGAGTGCCACATCATCCACCGAGTGCCACATCACCCACCGAGTGCCACATCACCCACCGAGTGCCACATCACCCACCGAGTGCCACATCACCCACCGATTGCCACATCACCCACCGAGTTCCAGATCATCCACCGAGTTCCACATCATCCACCGAGTGCCACATCACCCACCGAGTGTCACATCACCCACAGGGTGCCACATCACCCACCGAGTGCCACTTTACCCATCGAGTGTCATTTGGTCTATCACAATATGAGGCTTTGCCGCACGAGTCGTCACTAGTCTAAAACAGGTTTTTTTTTTCTTGTTTTACTATTTTGCAAGTGCGCTTGTAGACTCCATGATCAAGGTTCTTTGCACTTTTATTTATTTATTTATTTATTTATTTATTTATTTATTTATTTATTTATCCTTGGACAGTATAATCATAAAGTTTCAAGACTAGGCAACAGGTCTTTACTTGTTTTATTGCGTTATAAAATCCTAATGTGATCAAGCCATTTGCCAGAAGCTCTCAAAAAAAAAAAAAAAAGGGAAGGGGTTTTGGAATTTGTTTCACAACTGCGTCGTTATTTTGACAAGTGCAGCGTGTACGAAGATCTCTTGAGATCGTCTCTGAAACAACGGACTTCGTGCTTTGTGTAATACCCTAGGTAAGTGCTAGCCGTACAGCGAAGAGTGACCAAGTCATATGGGATAAAATGAAATCGTTCCTCGTAACATTAACCTATATAAACTTACCTTGAGGATGTACTCTGTTTGCTCCACATGTAGCCATGACACTGCGGAGATATTTGTCGGTGACTCTTCCTGACACAAGTCAATACTAACTGTGTTCCAAGATACCTGAAATAACAAGAGTTAAAGATAGGATACCTAATCATATTTCTGAGGTGTAATGTGGCTGTCACACTAAAGGAAGAAGTAACTGAGAATGTCCCACACGTTGAATATTCTAGACTCCATAATAAACAGCAGTGGAGACTGGTGAACCAAGTGAAACAGGAGGTGTCCATAGCAATACAAAAATTAAACAGTACTGACAGTATATGGTTTAGAACCAGCCAGTAAATCATCGTTAAACTTATGAGAGCATACAGCTTTCCTGAAGCAACATACGGATGTCAGCCATGGACTATCTCCCAGTGCTTAAGAAAGAAAATGAGCTAAAATGCTATAGCAAGATTCACAGACTACCATGGACAAGGAAGAACAGAAATAATAACATTCTGGAAGATTTGAACATTGAGGAAGACGGGTTAATAAATACCACCTTGTCTCAGCAGCTGATTTTTTTTTTTTTTTTGGCCATTCCAACCAGGGTTGCCAGACGAAAAACTTCATTTTGTGCCAAGCCATTTCCCAAAATATGCCAGAAAATGCCAAATAAAGTGTAACACTGTACTCGCTTAACATTGAAAGCTATAGATTGAAGTCTTCACTGTCATTCTCACTGGAACAAGTGGAAGACACAGCGTAAACCTTTTCGGAAGTAAAATCTTTAAGCATTTTCTCAGATGGGATGAAATCTTTGCAACTCGTCTATAATGATGTAATATTTCTTGTTCCGAAAATCACCAATAAGGTCATCCTTAAGTGCAGGCGATATAATATTTTTTTTATTAGGCATGAACATTTAGTTATCTGCAACTGTTTGTGCTCCAGTGTACTCCCCCGACCATGCGCTCTTTTTTTTTCACTTAGATGATCAATTGTGCGTATTGCACAATGGCAGGTCATGCCTACAGCAAGTTGCAACTCTGCTTCCTTTAACTTTATCATTACTTTGCCTAGGAGTCATTGTTGTAATAAGCTGTGACTGGTTTTTGACGAGTTTTCATCCTGTGTTTTTCGAATGTTTCATGATTTGATACAAGGCGAGAGAGCTGGTGACAGATGTTTTCTTTTAGGCAGACCGTGATGACAGCGACGTTCTGCAAAGCATCTGCTACATGATGATAATAATAAACAACATTTGCACGTGATTGCACGATTCTTCCAACTCGACACCCTAAGACGCCGTGATCTCCTAAGGGAGCAGATGTGGGCGATAACGACAGAGCTGGCGTGTCTATTACCCGACGATTCGATGATGCTAGCGTGGCTTTTCTTATTATGACTGCAACATTTTCCACACATATGTTTCCATAAATAAAGTTGTTTGGAAGTCTTCTTATTTCTGTCCGGAAAAAAAAACATCTTAACATGTACTGTTCGTGGCGACTACATTAGCCATTATGCCCTGAATCCTCAGAATAAAAACCTTTTCCCACTCCTCCCGCTCCCCTGTCCTGACGCCGCCCTAAAAAGAGGTATTCTGTCCGTATTTCATAGTATTTAAGTCACGTTGGTAAGCAATAGTTGGAAGGAAAAAGGATTTGAAGCTGGGGAAATTAGAAATCTATAACGTTTACAAAAATTAGAACTACGTTACTGCCAGCGCGATTTCTTTCGTTGGGATCCCTCTAGAAGTCGGATTTCATGTGCTCAGCTTGCTTTTGAGATGCAGTCTCAGAGGATCGGCACAAGGATGAAATAGGATTGCCATAAAAGTAAAGTTTACATCAAAAATGATTTTAAAACTGTTTCAATGACTGTTGTTCACCAGAAAATATGACATTACTATTGTAACATTATATTATCTAGGATTAACACAATTTCTCTGGATAACATACTGGAAATCTACAACATCGAATGCTGTAATAGTTACTATCGTAACACGTGCCCGCACTGGTATACTAGCCGGAAAGTCAAAGGTTCGAATTTGAAGATCTACATGTGGACTGAGATATGAGTTATGAATTATGAGTTAGATTATCTTAACAGCACTCCGTACACATCCATAGGAGCTCAGATTCCCCTCTCAACATATTCATCAGCGTCGTGCTGTTAATAGTACCAGTCCTATGTTGGTTAACAAGATTTCGTGTGCGTCCAGTGTGCTACTCATGCTTTGCTGTGCCAATCTTTACTCAAAATTCGCTTATTCTTAGCAGTGATGTAGACGCGTTGCTTCCAAAATCCTTTGAACGTTCTATCTCTCTAAGGGCAATGACAAAGTCTGCGTGATCCATGGGCCGGCCATCTTCAATTATTGCAGCACCTGCCAGTCTATAAGCTCTTTGATTACCAACAACGCCTGCATATCCTGGGACGAATATGAAAGTAACCGCACACAAAGGAGCATTTAGCAATGACTCAAGCCACTGTCTTCCTAACCAGCCTGCCTCTACCAGCCGGATCGTGCTCAAAGAATCACTCAGCACACACACGCGGGAATAGTCTTGTGATTCTAGCCACATGAAAGCCTGTGTCACCGCCATCACCTCTATCGTCCTGGCGCTGGTGGTCATGAAAAAGGCTTTCATGCGGACTGATGCCCAGGGTTGCCATATTGGCATTTTTTATGCCAGATTCCACAAATCTGGCATATTTGAAATTGAACTGGCATAAGATAATGAACTGGCATATTCTGGCATATTTGGGTTTTTCCTGGCATTTCTTATCAAGATGTGCTCACATTTTCTTCATGGTTCCTCTGTTAGAAACACGCAACTTTACTAAAAGCAATGTAGACCTACAGTTAAAATATTTATTACAGTTTGACTTTGTTGTGATGTCCTGGTACGGACTAACAGAGATTCGCGCTATTTCTTATTGTTTTGTTGTCTTCCTAATCGGATCGTGACTGTTATAAACCTCTGTAATTTTTTTTTAATTTACTAGAATAAATGCGAGATATAAAACGAAAACCCACCACTGATACCAAGTGATTCAGACTGTTCAGAAACTACTTGAGGACAGAAAATAGATAGGATATATATCTAGTTCTATTCTATCTGTAATAGATTTTATTACCTTTATCAATGGTCACGTCATCCACACACACACACACAAAAATGGAAAGCATCTTATGACAGCAATCGCAAGTATAATAGTAATTGGGAGAAAACATACTGATGGCACAAAAGATCTTCAGACGGATCAGAGGCAGCATATTGTAAACTGTGTCAGTGCACTGTTTCACCAAGAATTACTAGCATTTGAAATCATGAAAAATCCGAACAACACAGGATTAATACTCCGTCAAAAAGCCAGTCACAGCTTGTTACAACAATAACTCCTAGGCAAAGTAATGATAAAGTTAAAGCAGCAGAGTTGCAACTTGCTGTAAGCATGACCTGCCATTGTGCAATACGCACAATTGATCATTTCAGTTAAATAATGAGAGCGCATGATCAGGGGAGTACATTGGAGCACATACAGTTGCATAGAACTAAATGTTTATGCTTACTAAGAAATATTATATCGCCTGCACTTAAGGATAACCTTATTGATGATTTTCGGAACAAGAAATATGTCATCATTATAGATGAGTCTACTGACGTTTCCACTCAAAAGTACTTGTGCATTATAGTTAGTTTTTTTTTCAGTGACAGGAAAAATGAAATATTTACCGGATTTCTTGCTTTAATTTCCTTGCAAGTTACTACAGGAGAAAACATATTTAATTTGATTGATAAGGAAATCAATATGTGTGGTCAGAGTCTTACAAATTGCATTTGGTTTGCGTCAGATGGCGCTTCAAACATGGTCGGGTGCAAGAACTCCGTATGGTCCAGAATTAAAGATGTTTCTCCTTTTTGTGTACAGCTCAGATGTATCTGCCATTCACTAGCACTCTGCATTTGTAGTGCAATTGCCAAGCACCAGAAAAGTCTTAAGAACAGACTGTATGACGTTAATGAGCAGGAAAAAAAATAATTATCACGTTGACTTTGGTATTAAATTCCTAACGGAATGTAATGCGTTCCTACAGAAGAATAACAGGACTGAAGTTCATATAGAAATAAACAATGTTAATTAAAGATGTATGTCTGTGCTAGAGGAAGCTCTCAATCAAATTACGTGTAGACTTCCCACCGAGAATATATTTCAAAATCTGTCAAAATTGAGCCCTTTGGCAGTTTTAAATCAAATATCAAGGACACAGTTTTCAGAGCTACCATTTTTACACCTGGCAGAAAACAACATCAGTAATATAGAAGAACAGCACAGAAAACTGATTGTTATCAACTGGAAAGAAGAAGCTACATTTAAGAAGGATGTACTACCTACAAACAGTGAAGATTTTTGGATAGGCATACTTCGACACCAGGCATTTAAAGAGTTGGCTACTTTCGCCCTTACTTGCTTAATAATGCCTGTTAGCAATGCTGTAGTTAAGAGAATATTCTCTCTTGTTACTTCAACTAAATCAAAAGCAAGAAACAAAATACAACTGGATTTGCTAGATGCAGTTGTCAGAAATAGAGCAGAACTATTGATATCAAAGAAATGTTGCAAAGACTTCATTCCATCTGAGAAAATGCTTACAGATTTTACATCCGAGAAGGTTTATGCTGCATCTTCCACTGGTTCCAGTGAGGATGACTGTGAAGAATGCAATCTAAAGCTTTTGATGTGAAGTGAGTACAATGTTACACTTGATTTGGCAATTTTCTGGCATATTTTGAGTGATGGTTTGGCACAAAATGAAGTTTTTTATCTGGCAACCCTGCTGATGCCCCATTAGAGGAGCAAACGAACGAATGAGCAAACTTTGTTTTACAAACGGTTGAAAATTGAGAACGCGGGCTCGTCTTTCATTCGGCCCTTTCAGTCACCACTTTTACACAGTAGTTGTATTTTATCAAAAAAAAAAGCATGTTATGATCATTTAAAAATAGGCATATTATTAATACCAAGGGGGAAAAAAAAGAGAAAGTATGGGTTCTAAAATGTATGGGCACACTCTCACGCGCACATACACACGCCCACAAATTCACTCACTCACTTACACACCTATATACACAAACCGAAATACATATACAGACATCCACATATACATACATACATACATACATACATACATACATACATACATACATACATACATACATACATACATACATACATACATACATACATACATACATACATACATACATACATACATACATACATACATACATACATACATACATACATACATACATACATACATACATACATACATACATACATACATACCGACCGACCGACCGACCGACCGACCGACCCACCGACTGACCCACCGAACCACCGACCGACCCACCCACCCACCGACCCACCCACCGACCCACCTATCCACCCACCCACCCACCCACACACACAGAGATGTGGTAGGTAGGTAGGTAGGTGCAGTGCTATGAAATAAAATCCCCCCGTTCAACCAGTCTCCCTGAGGTGAGAGTTTTAGGTTACAGTTGTGACTAGGTTATGTGCAACATTCAAAATGGCTAAGGATTGCCCTCCACCAAGAGCCTGAAATGAACACCCGCAGTGTTGATGCGATTAAAGGAGACCGCCTTAAACACTGTCCCGACCAGCGACGACGTCGTCTAACGGCGAACCAGTGAGTGGCCCAGACGCCGATGTTATGACAGATGCGGTAGAAGGCGACTAACTAGGTGTGTTTCCTTTGAAGTCAAAGTGCATCTACCTGAAAGGGAAGGAATCACCAGTCTGCATTTAAATAAGGCAAGTGTGTAAGGCGTATGTAGCGTGAAACTCAGGTTGTAGAACAAAACTAAAGTCCCGAAGTGGACAAACAACACCAAATGCTTCCTCTCGAGACGTGTTAAGTGCCTTTGTCGAGTTTCTGAAACTGCCAACAACTGCCTTTATTACCACTTTTGCGGTGCAGGCAGAAGGGTCTTTGAGCCTGAGGATTTACGGCCGTATGGCTAGTGCTGACGCCACGACTGCGCAGGTGAGGATTTTATTTTGACCTCGACAGAAAAAAAATCTCCAGGCTTACCAAGGATTCAAACTCAAGTCTCCTGCTTGAGATTCCAAGGTTTCAACCGTTCGGCCAGCTGCTCCTCTCCTCTGAACAAACCGCAGTTTCCAACATAGGGCATTGTTCATGGTTTTGATGCAGCTTGTCACTTGTGCCTGGCGTGCTCTGGTGCTGGTAACGTAGCCTTCTTGCTCTCCACTAGGAATCCGGCAGTAGTTTTCGTAAGGAAACTATTGTGTGCGTATGTGTGCGTGCGTGCGCGTATGCATGAGTTCGTGTGTGCGTGTGTGTGTGTGTGGGCGTTTTGTGTATGTTTGCGTATGTGTGCGTATGTGTGCGTGCGGGTGTGTGTGTGTGTGTTTGTGTGTGTGGGCGTTTTTGTGTATGTGTGCGTGCGTGCGGGTGTGTGTGTGTATTCCCACAGTTTAATTGTGCCACAGATACTTTGCCAGGCATGTATTGTCTCACATATTGCATACTATAATAATAATGATGTGTTTTGTTGAAAAGTACTGTGTTACTGAAATAGTGACCACTAATGTAGTCATTATAATTCTAGATGCATTTAAGTACTAGGTATCTAGGGTGACCGTAATATCTCTAGCTGAAAATGGGGCGTCCTATTAATATTTCAAGCTGAAAACGGTAATCTAAAAGTTTAAGCTGAAGACGGACATTTCTAAGCAAGTCAGCTTGTTCCCTTTAGAGTCACGGTGACGAACTCCTACATGATTCGCTCGACGATAGCACTAAGCACAGAACCATTGCCACCAAGAGATGTAGAAATTAAGGCAGGAAGTTGCACCCCACCAAGACATCAACAAGCGATAAGCACCCGGTGACACAAATGACACCATGCGGATGAGGATCACTTATGCTCTGTTCTCGAGCGTATTCTCAGATTGAACCTAGGCTCATGGGGGAGAGGTCATAGCTCTCCATGTAGGGCGGTTTGATGCCATCTGTTTTAGGTCTTGGATGCCTATTAGGCCCATGTTTGAGCTTTCCCTAAAGATGGTTTTACGAAGAGTTTCTCTTCTTCTTCTACGTTCTCGTTTCCCTTCCAGAGTCCATACTAGGGCTTCATGTGGATGTCATTAGAACCTTAAAATACGAATTTAATTCGTTGCATTACTAAAAAAGTATAGTGAATATTTCGTATGCTAAAAATGATTTTTCTCAGTTTAAATTCGTTCCAGTCGTCCAAAAATAACGATGTTAATTTATTTTTGCTTGTTTTTATCAAACTTATACATCTGGTAAAAACTACACACTACGTTCTGGCGCGTTCACATATAAATAACATCACTTGTTTCGTTTCTAAAAAGAATGTGTGGCACCTCTTTTTCGTCTTTTTTATGGTACCAGAAAACGGGGTTACTTCCAATTTTGATGCTACTCCATCACTATTCAGTACCTTGTCGACTTGCGTAGACGATCATGCCTTTATAACTCTTGCAGCATGCAACAGCATGTATCAGCCCCTGTACCCACACACTTCCGTGTCTTGACAAGGGCCTATCTTCTGGCGCTGTCTTCGTCTCTTTCCACACACCTATGACGCATAATATGTATAGTAATGGCATCCGTCGGTCCCAAGAGACTATGGAGATGTGCCTCTAGATTTTGGAATAGCATCTGCTGTGATTATAAAGTCCGATGCAGGAGTAGCAGTCTCTGCCACATGGAGTACATAAACAAGTAGATACTCCCACGCTATGAGGCTGGGAAAAAAAAGTAAATACTTCAACGCTATGAGGCTGATTTTAACTCTGGCGTCTCCTCTCTATGGCTTGCTGCGATTGGTTTCTTTCAAATTTCGACAATCCATCTTTCACTTTCTGTCGTCATAGTAGTCGATCTGCAGCTGATTTTCCCCGTCTATGTGCCTATGTTGGTATCTATCAGGTCACGTTTGCATAAGTCTTTAAAATGTAGCGTTTGCCCTCCTGTCGGTTTGTCCCCTGTTTCTAGTTAACCATACAGGAGGTCCCTTGGAATACGACCATCCTCAATGCGGGATACATGTCCCAGCCATTATATATATATATATATATATATATATATATATATATATATATATATATATATATATATATATATATATATATATATCAATGTTTGTGTGTTTGTCTATGAGCTATAGACTCGGAAACTACTGAATCGATTTAGCTGAAATTTTCAGAATATGTTTGTTTTGATACCGGATGTTTACCCATTATGGTTTGAAATTCTACTTGTCATTGTTAGAGATAGGTGACGACATTGTTGGAAAAATCTTCGAAACTAATATTTCCATTTTTAGTGACATTTAATTATAGCAACGTTAGTAAATGAGCATGGGCGATCGACTTTCACCGCGCACGCGCAGTAGTGACGCTCCATCGTCAACATCCGCCCACGACATTTAAGTTATTACAAGGAAAACAATTGCCTTCGGTTTTTAGTTGTGTTAGAATCTATAAATATGTAAAAAGGTAAGCGCATTTATTTCAGTAACATTAGTAAGTATGTACATGTTTTTTGTTAACTTCAAACATATGTGGACCACTGCAGGTAGTTTGTAGGTAACTCGATTACTTCAGTCGCAAGACATGATTTATACCACAAATCTTACTGCTACACTGGACACCTATTCATTTTGTTTACCAACTTTTCCTTATATTTGCTGCACAGTTTCTATGCATTTCCTCTTGATTTGAAATAGATTGTCATCTCATGCTCATATTTTCATTTTTTTTTAAAGCTGGGCACTGGACACCTACCTATTCAATTCGTTTACCGACTTCTCAGAATATCTGCTGCGCAGTTTCTATGCATATCCTCTTCAGTCGAAATAGAATTTTATCTCATGCTTATATTTTAATTTTGTTTTCAGCGATACATCAAGTCACATTTCAGTGCGTAGGGACTAACAAGCTATTGACGACCAAGGCTCGGTAAATTTACACGCTGTTCACTATTTTGTCAAACATTTGCAGTTATGCCTCCCAAACGACAAGCGATTGGTCCATCTACACCTAGAGCACGCAAGAGAAGGGCATTAATCGCTTCAGAAACAGATGAGCAACAAGAGGTAAGACTGGAAACCATTCGAGTGCGCACTGCCGAATCCCGTTCGTCTCAATCAGACCAGCGACGGCAAGCAAGACTAGAAAATGTTCGAGTGCGCACTGCTGGAGCCAGCTCACTACTACCACTGCCCGACGCAGATTAAACATTTCTTCAGATTTATTTTATGTGAAACACTGATCATCAAGTTGATCAACGTTGTCGATTCCATAAGGGGACAAAACGAGAAATAGTCGTTGCTTTACAAACTTTTTTCGATCAACACAACAAATTAATCAGATTGTTCAGAACTGCTCTTCAACAAATACCAGTTGATGACTACAGAGTTGTACACTACAGACAGTACAATGTACGAACAATTGATGAAGTGGCGATTTTTATGGTTGGCGAAGACTTTAACTCGCGTGATATAATTCTTTATTGCAGAAATTGTATGGCGACACACACATATATTGACTTTGAAGACCAATGTGCGTATAACACTACAACATGATGCAATCGCTGAACGTTTTGCAAAACAGTTCTTGGATATTGGGAATGGGACAATGCCAATTGATGAATCCGCACAATGTATCACATTGCCAACAGACTTCTGTAAACTTACAGCTACCACAGACGAACTGATTCACAAAGCTTTCCCTAATATCACACAGAATTACAATAATCATCAGTGGCTCAGTGAACGTTCTATATTAGCAGCTAACAACAAGGATATGTTTACCATGAATCCGAACATTCAGGACAAATTACTAGGCGGAGTGACAACGTATAAGTCTATCGATACTGTAATAATTCAAGATGAGGTTGTCGATTATCCAAGTGAGTTCTTGAATTCGCTTGATTTGCCAGGCATGCCACCCCATGTTTTAACCTTGAAAGTTGGCGTGAGTGTCATTCTTCTCAGAAACATCAATCCGCCACATCTTTGAACTGGTACCAGGCTTACAGTGAAAAAGATGGTGCCCAATATAATCGTAGGTACAATTTTACATGAACATTTAAGGGACATGATATACTATTGCAACGCAATTCCAACAGACATGCCATTCGAATTCAGACGCTTGCAGTTTCCGGTGCGACTCGCCTTTGCAATGACCATCAACAAATCACAGGGACAATCATAACAAGTGTGTGGACTACATTTGGAACATCCATGCTTTTCACATGGACAGCTATAAGTGGCCTGTTCATGCGTCGGAAAATCTGATTTATTCGTCTACGCACCAGACGGACAAATTAAAAACATTGTATACACAAGAGCACTTCAGTAAACAATTACAATGACATTTTAAATTACCTGTTGTTTTCCTGAGGATATGTAAACAGCACACTGATCCAATATAAATACGACACATTGTTAGATCGACTTTTTTTTCAATTGAATTTCTATTGGAGGCGTAGCAACGCGCGCTGGGTACAGTTTACTATAGCGTTCATTTCGTAAAAATGTTTTTTTTTCCCTGTTTTCATTGCTTTTTACTTGGGTAATTTTCTCAACTACTTCGGTAGGGGTAAAAGTAGTCGGTGAATTGGGGAAGGGGGATTGGGAGGGGGGGGGGTAAAATAAACTGTTTACTTAGATAGATCTAAGTCACAGTAGCTGCCTTACCCACTCAAAGTAGCAGCAGTAGCAGTAGTTGTAGTTGGGCGGTTGCACCGTGGGGCTGTCATGTTTTAGGAAAGATACAAATCTACAGGAATGAAGACATCCTACAGCGCTGGCGTGACATGAATCAAGATTTCTATTTTCCTTCTTTTCAGTTTAGCCAAACTATGCCACAGCAACGCGTGGTCGGGTACAGCTAGTATATATATATATATATATATATATATATATATATATATATATATATATATATATGTGTGTGTGTGTGTGTGTGTGTGTGTGTGTGTGTGTGTGTGTATAAGTTGTTCTGAAACCTGTGATGTGGTTCTTGAAAAGAATGTTGCTTATATCTTGGACTGCAAGAACAACTACCAATGATTACATGGCGAAAAATGGTGGATGGCTTAAGACAGTGGCGCGGATGAATATCCTCGATGAAAATGATCCAGAACATTAAAGGCCGAGATCTGCGGAGGTTAATGAACGCCTACGCCAGCTAGCAAGGCACTTGATGATTATGATGATGTGGAAACAAAACAAAAAAGGAACAAACAATTAGACAGCGAAAATGGAGCCAAGTTTTGTAAGGAACCGACATCATAGCACTCGGAATACTCCCATTAACGATTTATCCCCATCTTTAGCAGACTGGGTAGAAACCGAAATCCGGAAATAACTTTGTACCCCTTTCAAAATGTTAACATGACCTAGTACATTTAAAGGTTAGCGAGACGCTGTCGGGTAATGTCATGATTTCTTGGTGGCCGTATTACTCCCAATGCAATTTGCAAGGTAAAGTTAGATCCAGGATTTCGTTCCATAGGGCGTCATTCACGCGGTGGCTTCGATAGAAGAACGCACTTTAACCCAATGTTTATGGCAGCAGGCTGTGATCAGTTCTATGTGCATCCAAGAATTATTTTCTGTCTTTCAAATTAAACAGTATTATACTTCTTCACCCAGCACTAGACAAATCAGTCAGTTAATTGATCAGTTGTCCTCTGGACAATAACGACTGGATTCAATTGATCTCTATCACTCTCTGTCTCTGACAATAGTTGTCCATACTCTGACAGTGTCTATGCTTAGTGTGTTTTGTTGTCCTAATATTAGTAAGTCTGCCCTCTTTTGCTTGCATTTATTCAACTTTTGCAGCTAGTTTGAACTTTATAAGAGCCTTATGTCTCGAAGTTGCAAAAAATATTTCCCTTGTCCTTATTTCTTTCTTTCAGCTTTTTCTTTGTTATCAGCCTGTTTAACACATCTGTATGTGACCCACCCCCACACCTATAAAACACGACACACAATTTAGTATTTCCCCAACCCCAGAGCCTCAGTTCAGCTTTTAATTTTAATCTTTCATTAACCAAGTTTCAGCGCTGAACATTATTGGTGAACATATAATGTAAAGGCTCGACATCTTATCTTTACCGCGTTCTGTATCTTTATAGATGTTCAATTTTTTTTCATGTGGATGATATTCAAAACGAATGATTGATTACGGTGCTCAATGGACCCATACGTATTATGCTGGAATGCACCAGAAACACCCTGTGAAAAGCTTTCGTGATACCCTGGTAATTTCCATCAGCATTGATTTTATGCCAATCACATGTCAGACTTACTCCCTCCTACATTATGAACTAACGAACACAGGAAGTACATCGGCTCAAGCCAGGCGCGCTATTGTTTAGCTGACCCGAAGATCTTGTCAATTACCTGTCTATGATATTTAAGAGCGAGAGGATCAATGACATTGCATTGGATTTTATCCATGAATGGCTTTGGTCTTGATCTGCAGAGTTTATGGATGCTCGTCTAGAGCATTCCACAGAGGACACACTCGCAGCTCCAGTCACGACTTCTGTAGATCTGCTATACAATTAGTTAGTTGCGTATCCTTTACAGAACGTTGCAGGACCAGTACAGTATTTGTTTGGCTGTTGTGGTTTTTCTATACATATTTTACGTTCAGAAGTTTGCCATTGCCACTGAACAGTGAGCTCTCTGTATGCAACTGTCAAAACCAATCAACAAGATCTTCTGCCAAAATTGCAGCATTTAGGATCGAATCCGGCTCCCCTGCATTACAAAGTGCGTTCGCAACCACTAAGCCACAAAGCCGACGTTTACAATTATGCGTGCAAAATAAATTTTCGTGTTGGAATACAAACCCATAATTTTCAGACTGCAGGAAAACGACGTACACTCTGTACTCGCCAATCTACTTTAAAGGAAGATGTTTATTCTGGAACATTCTATACACGTTCAACATTTTCGCTACAAAGCAACTCCCTGGGTCTCAATTTACCCCTTGAATCTCCTCTAAGTATGATGTGCTTTCATAAGTTTAAATCTTTCTCAGAACATGTTAAAGAAAACTAGCTATGATCACTACCAGTGCGTATATTGTTATACTAATATTTCCTCAGTCATAATTTTTTATCACGGATATTCCTTAAGGTTAATAACATAAACCAAAGCATAACCTTTGACCTGTTAAGGTCGTGGAGTCGTATCGATGGAAGCACTAGCTCACAAACCCCACCATCTGTCTCTGTCTTCCGTTGATGAAAAAGTGTACGATAACTTATTCCTGTACATTTCTTGATGGTGTCATTCCAGTTTCTTCTTTGCTCTTCTCTTCTTTGACAACCTTTCAGTGTTCCAGAGGTACAGTCTTTGTAATTGATTTATGTCTCACCAGGTGCCCGAATGAAGCAAGCTTTCAACGTTTCACCACTGTGAAGAGAGGCTCCTGATTCCTTCCTATGTGTATATTCCTTACGTCCTTCTTAGGACGTAATTTTTGTTATTTGAAGCCCCACTCTGGCTTTTGCGAGGGGCCGCAATATAGGCAGGCCATCAATATGGCCAGTTGTCTGAACGCGGTTTCTGGGACCTCTTCTCGGTGATCCTCATCCGCATGGTGGCACTTTGTGTCATCGGGTGTTTATCGCTTGTGTGATGTCCTGGTGGGGTAGAAAGTCAGTAAGTCAGTCCGACACCCTCTCCCCCGTTCCCTCAGCTAAAGTCCATTCTCGCTGTTACTATACCAATGTAATGCCCGAACACTCTAATCTAAGCGGGTTTGGTAATTATAAAAGCAAAAAACCTATAACAATTTTATTACTACTAGATATAGGAAAGTGCCTAATTTTTTTTTTTAATCAAAGACATTATTTTTAGAACAAGAACATAAATTTAAAATATGGTTCTGCGATTTCTGAAAGGCTCATAAATAACGGTGTGTCATTATCATCATGTATCAGGTCCTTTGTAGAACATCGTTCTCATCACGGTCTGCCTGAAAGAAACTCGGTCTCTCGCCACCTCTCCAGCCTGATATACTTTCATATTCAGCGAGTCACTTATATCCTCTGCCCATCTTCGTATTGGTCGGCCGCTGAACCTCCTTCCTAGCACCTAACCTTCTGCTATTACTTTTGTCCCAATCCGCCAGTGCGCTGGACTTGACCAAAATATTTCAGCTTGTGGGACAATATGCTGTTAACTAGCTAATTTTCCTTCATGTTCGAATCCTTTTAAAGGTCAGTATTTCTCTTCTTTTCTGTCCATAATATTCTGAGAATCTTTCTTTAGCATTTCAGCTCAAGAACGCAATATTTTCTTTCTTGAGAAATGAGAGTTAGTCGACTAGTCACATCCGTATGTTGGTGTGTACATACACATAATTGAGGTAACATTTTGTCAGAAACTGTGGATATCGTTTACATGAATGAAAATAAAATACTCGCAGCTACGCTTGTCCGTCTGTCCTGTCTGTCCAGTCTGGTCTGTCTGTCCTGTCTGGTCTGTCTGTCCTGTCTGGTCTGTCTGTCATGTCTGGTCTGTCTGTCCTGTCTGGTCTGTCTGTCCTGTCCAATAAGTCTGTCCTGTCTGTCTTCTCTGTCCTGTCTGGTCTGTCTGTCCTGTCTGGTCTGTCTGTCCTGTCCAATATATCTGTCCTGTCTGTCTTCTCTGTCCTGTCTGTCTGGTCACTCCTGTCTGTCTGGTCTGTCCTGTCTGTCTGGTCTGTCCTGTACGTCTGGTATGCCCTGTCTATCCTGTCCTCTCTGTCCTGTCCTGTCTGTCCTGAACTGTCTCTTCTGTCCGGTCTGTCTGGTCTGTCCTGTCTGTCTAGTCTGTCCTGTCTGTCTGGTCTGTCCTGTCTGTCTGGTCTGTCCTGTATGTCTGGTCTGTCCTGTCTGTCTGGTCTGTCCTGTCTGTCCTGTATGTCTGGTCTGGTCTGTCTGGTCTGTCCTGTCCGGTCTGTTCTGTCCTGTCTGGTCTGGTCTGTCTGGTCTGGTCTTTTTCGGTCCGGTCCGGTCTCGTCTGGTTCGTTCCGGTCCGTACTGGTCTGGTCTGGTCTGGTATGGTCTAATCTGGCCTGGGCTGGTCTAGCCTGGTTTGGTCTGGTCTGTATGTTTGTCTGTCTGTCCGCCTGTCCGTCTGTCTGTTTGTCTCTTTGTCTATTCTCCTTGCCTAGAATCCCAGGACTATTCCAGCGTGTTTGTGCTGAGATACTCTTTGGCGGGTCGATGCGGTGTGTGCAGTTACCTTCGTATTCATCCCAGAGCATGCAGGCGTTGTTAGTAATGGAAGAGCTGATAAACTGGCAGGTGCTACATTAACTGAAGATGGCCGGACCATAGATTACGCAGACATTGTCATTGCCCTTAGAGAGACAGGACGTTCTGAGGGTTTTGGAAGCAACGTGTCCACATTACTGCTTAGAAAATGCGATTTTGGAGTAAAGATCGACACATCCAAGTATGAGAAGCACACCGGACGCACACGAAATCTTGTTAACCAACATAGGACTGGCACTATTAACCGCAAGACGCTGATGAATATGTTGAGGGATGAATCTGAGCGCCTATGGATGTGTTCGGAGCAGTAAACCTTAAGGGCTCAGAATGCTAAAGAAGAAAATGACTATGTGCTACCTTATGTGAAGTAAACTTTCAGCGTACATTTGACATTATGAATGTGTGTGTGTGTATTTTTGTTTTGTTTTTGTTTTTGTTTTTTGGTGTGTGATATATTTCATACACTATTCACTATTCGTAATCGTATTCTGCGGAATAGTGAAAATCACTATTCGGTACAGCCCTAATTTATATATATATATATATATATATATATATATATATATATATATATATATATATATATATATATATATATTTAAATTAGGGCTGGACCGAATAGTGATTTTCACTATTCCGCAGAATACGAATAATGGGACCAACTATTCGGTCGAATACGAATACGAATAGTGAATAGTGTATGAAATATATAACACACCAAAAAAAAAAAAAAAAAAAAAAAAAAAAAAATACACACACACACACACATTCATAATGTCAAATGTACGCTGAAAGTTTACTTCACATAAAGTAGCACATAGTCATCTTCTTCTTTAGCATTCTGAGCCCTTAAGGTTTACTGCTGCAAAATGTTTTTGAAAACCTGTAATAAGGCCTCATGTTTTTCATTTCTGCTTCACGTTTGAGAGCCATATAATACAACTGGTCTTATCCACGTTTTATATATTTTGATCTTGGTGTTGCGAGACAGACACTTTGACTTTAGCAGATGTTGAAGGGCATAGTATACTTTATTTCTAGAGTGTATTCTAGATTGTATTTCTTCTCGCAGCATGTTGGAGCAGTTGAAGTTTGCACCCAAGTACTTATATGTTTCCGTTCCTTTGATTTTCATATTATCGACTTGGATGTGGCCGGAGTTTATATTCTTTCCATGTCTAGATAGTATTCGTACAGAACAGTAAACATTTAAAAACATTTTATGTTTGCATCCTTCAGTCAAGTCTGTGGTAACTAATAACTAGGAATGAAAGAATCCTAAGTATTGTAACAAGTACCTAAAGTTGGAAATTGTCACTGACAGCTAAGTTAATGCACGAAAGCTGCATTAGCTCTCAATAAAACCAGTCATTCCATGTTGTCAGAATTAAGGCCTTATATGCAGAAGAGGGTGTAAGGTAACTACTATTCGTATTCGGCCCTTCCGCAACTATTTGGCCGAATACCGAATAGTCAATAGGTCCACTATTCGGCCCCGAAGCGAATATTCGGTACAGCCCTAATATAAATGCATATATGTATGTAGTATGAATTTACATTAGCATATCTCTATCATACCTACACACATGCATGTATTTACGCATACGTATTTTATTATTTATTCTGAGAAGGACGTAGAAGAGGCGAACAAAGAAGAACTAGAATGACCACATCAAGAAATGGAGAGGACTAAATTGCAATACACTTGTTCAGAAGACATATAAAGATGATGGGTTTTATCTAATAGTTCTTTCATAGACCCCATTGGAAAACGGTTTATGTTATGTTACTCATGGGCCAAAATGTTGGAAAAGGGGATCGTTACGACCCAGTGACCCGAGTCCCAGCGTAGAAAAATGATAAATAACAAAAAACTGACAATGCTCCACCATTGGAGAAACCCTGTTGTAAGGAATACGTGGCCCGCATGGTTTTTACACGAAATAAGGAGACCCAAATAACTTTTCATTAGCCGGCTATCCGTACTTGTCTTGGCGTTTCTGTTGTTCCTCACATTGCTCAATCTTGTAAATGCATCGTTGTCTGCCCCGGATTAGGAATTGTTAAGTCAGTTTAAACGAAACGCATTATTTCACTGAATGAAAAGAAGCCTTAGTCGCACACAGTGATACAGTGACAAAGAAAACGAACCAGCATACTGCAACAATGTTTTCCCTTCAAATCCCCCCCCCCCTTTTTTTTCCCTCACCTCTCCCAACCCCCCCCCCCCCCCCCCCCCCCACCTTGCACTTTTTTTAACCACAGATGTCCACTATGCACACGATATCAAACTACTATTTTTAAAACCACCACTAAGAGAGTCGCAGTGGCGTAGCGGCTAGACGTTCGTGTACGGATCACAAGATCGTGGGTTCGCTCCCTAGCGAAGTCTGATTTTTTCCAAAAATGGCTTTGGCTCCCAGGTCGACCCAGCCTTAAGTAGGTACTGGGTGAGGTCCTGGGAAGTAAAGGCGTCCGGCATGATGCTGACCACCGCATCACCCATCTTGCGCCGATTGGTCTATAGAAATATAGGTCTCGCCCTAAATGCCCTATACAAATAAAGGCGTGGAAAAGGGACCTTTACTTTACTTAACTAATCACCACTGAAAATATCATGGGTAAAGAATAGAACAAATGCATGCATGCTTCAAGAACTGAATACTGAAGAAGGTTGGCTACTAAACAGGATAAATCACAGAAACCTGAAATGTTTTGGTCACTTACAACGTCACGAAAGTTTAGAGAGAAGAATAATGGAGGGATTTTTCCATAGAAAGAAAGGAAGAGGAAGGCCAAAGAGAAGATGGTTGAAGGGTGTAGCGGATGATCTCCAGATGGGTGTATCGGACACGGGGCATCTTGCTTGTGATCGAGAAGTTTTCTAAAAGGCTGTTATGGCAGCAAGGTTCTACAAACGACATGCTACTAACTGACTGAATCGTCACTAGGTCGTGGATGCCGTAGGCCGCTTTTACTCCCCATTTAAGAATCGTTTGACCTGGAAGCTAATGTCGGGGTTTTTTCCCCCAGCAATAATCCAGATGTCGGCTCTGTGGCTAAGTCGATACGAACGCTTCGTAATGCCGGGATGCCGGGTTCGATTCCAGCTGCGGGCCATGCACCTTGCCATGGTTTCGACAGTGGTATCAAGAAAGCCGACTGTCCAGAAAGCAATGGCAAACTACTGGACGTAAATTTGCCTAGAAAAAACCCACATATCAGCCAGGGGCTGTTGGGGTTGTCTCTGCAACGTCCTGTAAAGGATACGCAACAACCTAAAGATCCAGATTCGTAAAACGATCTTCTCACCGGGCGAGGAGCTCCTATGCTATAACTATACTGCAATAAGTGGTGTTTGTATTCTCTCGTTGTCTAGGTGGTGTTCATGTGTGTGTCGTGAATATTCTTCTCACACACTCTACGTTACATAACTGGTACAAGCCGACACCGACTTAAGCATACGAGACATAAGTTTATTGGCATATTATCACTTACAGTAGTGTCCAGTTGTTGTCCTAGTAAACAGCTCTCGCACACCAATTCACGCAGCCTTCAACATGCAGGTTCTTCATGCATTCCCTGACCAGAGTCGGCTCCAATAACTCAGGTTGAGTTTCTTGCCATTACACAGACTGGCCTGGTTGATCTTGACTTCACACTTTGTCGTCAGGGTCTCCTTTCGCAACAATAATCTTACTTTGACATGCTTCCACTCAGTCGCACATCCTCTCGCTCCAACAGGTCGACACAAACTAAACTTGATCAGAATCAAGTCTGACTTATACCACGGGTTAGTTTCACGCGGCCACACGTGGAGGTCCTTTACTTTCACATGGCGACCTTTGGTCGCGTCGTCGTGATACCCGTGATAACTAGTGGTCATCACCTATCTCAAGATCCTCGTTTAATCGTAATATCTGGAACATCTCGGTGTTTTGGGTTAGCTTTGGGCCTTTTCCCCAACCTTCCTAATCTGGGTGAAAATATCCCCCATTACATATACTATGCGTCGCAGAAATGTACACTGGTACATCGGAATTCGAATGTAATCCGTTTGAAGAGTGCTATCAAATTACAAATCATTCGAGTTCCAAGACAATTATTACAGTGAAAACAAAATGTTGGAATTAAAGCACTCAGAATTAACAACCTCAAATTTTAAACGTACTTTCCCAACTTTCCCTAATACAGTATGCTGTAAATATAGTGACACGTGATGATCATATTTGAATACAAACGAAAATTACTGTAATATTACTTTTAAAAAACATACACAAAACAAGAGATATAGAGACATGGTATTGACTATACCCTGACCAAAATAGTCACAGCGCTTAAAGAAGTAGGAAAATAAAAGGAACTTTAGCCAAAGTATTGTTGGAAAGGTGGGTCACCTTCCATGATAGCGTCAGGAATCCTTTGTGCTGTTTCATATCTTGGTCGTTCGTCATCTGTAAGCGTTGTTGGCGGAATGTATCCTCGCTTGGAGATCCTCTGTAATCTCTCCTATATAATTGTTTGACAGGGCTAGAAATAAAATTGCCTAGGGTAAATTTATTCGTTCCTGAGTTCCAAGAAAGGAAGGGAATTCAATACAATTTGACTAAAGAAGAATTGATAACAATGTATCGTCATCCCTTTGTTGGATGCAAATTTTCGTTATTTTGATGCCGGATCCTGGCTCTCACCAGGGGCCGCAATATAGTAAAGTAAAGTAAAGGACCCTTTCCACGCCTTTAGGCGTATAGGGCATATAGGGCTAGACCTATATTTTTATAGACCAACGGCACAAGATGGGTGATGTGGTCAGCATCACGCCGGCCGCCTCTGCTTCCCGGGATTGCACCCGGTACCCACTCAAGGCTGGGTCGACCTGGGAGCCAAGGTCATTTTTTAAGAAAAGTCAGTCTCCACCAGGGAGCGAACCCACGACCTTCCGATCCGCGGCGCGCGTCTAGCCGCTCTGCCACGGCGACTCCCCGGGCCGCAATATAGCCCTCCATAAATGTGGCATAATGGCTGAACGCAGTTTCCTAGGACCTCTCCACAAGTGATCCTGTTCCACGTGGTGGCACTTTGTGTCATCAGGTGATTATCTCTTGTGTGATATCATAGTGGTGTAAAGTTTACTATTACTACAACTATTCCATCTGACAACTCAGATAATTAAACTAATAGGGTGAATCCCTGAAAATACATGAATACATATCTATTCTTTTAACCACTTGTGAAAACAGAAAGTTGAATACATTCATAATTGAACGCGTATGAATCAAAAAGTAAAACACTTTATCAAAAAAAGTAATTCAAACAGATACCAATCAACTGAACCAGATAGTCGGGTTATACTAAATAAACACATTTAAAGACACAATCCCACCCAGACTACCCCTTTCAAATGATCAACAATTTAATAAACACCCTTTAAGACCGAAGCAATCGAAATAAATCCAAACATTCGCTCTGCTTTAAGTTCGTTTGGATGGATTACAGAATTCCTTGGCGAATATTCAGTACCAGGATAATCAGTACATCGTGTCTGCTGACTTGCCAAATAATATTCTTGCAACCTCAGGAACCCTGGCTTGCCTCGTATAAGAAGTGCACATAGGCTCGTACTAAATTCGAAAGGACGATCTTTGGTGCAAACAAGCCTAGCACACGATAGATTGAAAATGGAAAGGAAGGCATTTACGACGTATTCCAGCTGGTTTTAGGCCTATCTTCAAACACATCTTGGATTTGTAACAGCCATCCAAATCATGCTGAAAAGGGTGGAAACAGACATACTCGATACAGAATGGCACGATTAGGGTGGAAACAGCCATACTCGATGCAGCATGGCACGAATAGGGTGGAAACAGACAGCCATACTCGATACAAAAGGGCACGAGTAGGGTGGAAACAGACAGCCATACTCGATACAGAATGGCACGCATAGGGTGGAAACAGACAGCCATACTCGATACAGAAGGGCACGAGTAGGGTGGAAACAGACAGCCATACTCGATACAGAATGGCACGAAAAGAGTGGAAACAGCCATATTCGATGCAGAATGGCACGAATAGGGTGGAAACAGACAGCCATACTCGATACAGAATGGCACGAGTAGGGTGGAAACAGACAGCCATACTCGATACAGAATGGCACGCATAGGGTGGAGACAGACAGCCATACTCGATACAGAATGGCACGAATAGGGTGGAAACAGACAGCCATACTCGATACAGAATGGCACAAATAGGGTGAAAACAGCCATTCTCGTTACAGAATGGCACGAATTAAAAAAAATGCAATAATATAAACATATGCTGTTTAAATTTAAAAAAAAAAAAAAACAGCGTTAACATATTTTTATATTTTCCCAAGTTAACAGATAACCGACGCACTATTATAGTTAATAACATAATTACTATAAATATTATTTATATATATATTAAGTTCTGATTGTTCGACTACTTGTGGACTTGAGTCTTTTCCCAGAACTTGTGTGTGCATTGCATGCACATCAATTTTACAGATCTAGCGAATGAGTATGTGTATTGTTGGTTCTTGCCTACCAGGCAAATGCACTCTGATTTCAAAGAATACCATAATTAGTCGGCGTTTACGACACGCTTGTTGCAGAGGCTGCGTTAGCGCAGTCGTTAATAAGCTCACTTTTAAATCCAGCTGCGGCTCGCTGCAGCCCACGGTCGGTGTTCGAAACCGGGCGGTTTCCGGGGTTTACCCAGCCTCTAGGAAATGGGTACCAGAATTGAAACTCTGGGGTAAGTGGAGGAACGTCGCTGTAGCTACAGAGTAATGTTCGGACGGTGACACAGGTGGACAATTCTTAGCAGCAGTCCGTACTGGTGGCAGAGCACTTATGGTTTATAACCGTGTGCAATGACGCTGGTTCACATCTCCCGACTTTACCTTTACCTTTTACCTTTGCAGAGGCAGTGTGTCTATTCTTTTACCCAATAATATGGCTCTGCAACAAAAACGGGCATCTAAGTTCATTAATTATTGTGGCCCTGTTCACGTTTCCCGGCACATCTACAAACAACCTGAGCGTTTATTAATACTCTTTTACGTCAGAGGGGTGTCACGTTGTCTTCCCTCCAATTACATCAACGCCGATGTCAAGGGTTCTATACCACACGACGAAACAGCTTTCAACGACCCCAGAACACGTAGAGCTAGCCCTAACCCAAACTCCCCTACTCACAGCCTCAGCCTAGGTCACACGAGAGACTCTTTTCAAAGAAAGCAGTACAACGTGATACCCCTCTGACCCGGATGAGACTGAAAAAGTGTATAGATGGGCCTGGAAACGTGAACATGTCCAATTTTTGTTACAGCTGACAAAGACAGCAATGAAGCTGCCTGGTGATTGGCTGATAGAGTAAACAGAAATCCATTATGGGATTGTAGTGACACGCTGGAACAAACGGAAATTAAAGTGGATTGTCAATGCATGAGTTTGTGTGTCAGTGCGTATGTGTATGCTTTGTTGTGAGCAGCAGCAGGCAGGGTAGGGCTCCGAAGGTGTGTGAGAGGAAGCTGAGTCACACACATTACACATTTTCTATTATGATGGGGCCTTATATGTGACAAACATCGTTAAACAACTAAAATTACCAATACTAATAATTATTATTATTACTATTGATTTATATAATTAATAAATAAATATAAGAGTAAATCTGAAACAATATGAAGTTTATAAACAGATACTTGGAAAATAACTGCTTAATTTAGGATCTGGTTTGGTGGGGAAAAGATGGGGGGGGGGGGGTAGCCTGGCCTTTTACACATTTTCAAAGAAAGGGATCAGCCCCGTCCCCTATTTTTAATTTGTATTTTAAAAATGCCTGATCACCCAGGTTCCGGTGCACATGGACGTGAATGTGTGTGTGTGTTTGGTGTTTGTGTGTGTGTGCGTGTTATGAGCTAGAGAGAGAGAGAGAGAGAGAGAGAGAGAGAGAGAGAGAGAGAGAGAGAAGAGGGATAAGGGGGGAGGGCAGAAAGGGACGGTGTGCTGGCGGGTATGATGAGATACAGTTTCCAATGAGGCAACATGCCAGTCAAAGGTCGTGCAGACCCAAGGGATGGTCCTGTCTGTAGAATTAAAGAAAAACGCCTACAGCAACCAAGACGCCAAGATCATTGACGTTCCAGTATTCGTAGAAGCAATAACCAAATCGATCGTTCAGTGACATTCCTGAAGATGGACAGAAAACTGTCCTCACAGGAGAGACATGACGCACACTGCTGATTACAGAGAAGTCGCTTTCTCTGCGTTCGAGATAAACAATTATAGCTTGTAGTGTAGCTTACACCCAGGTTGCGATGTTTTTCCCTTTCTGCCCAACACATCCGATTTCAGCAAACTTCTATTTAATCGCATTTTACAATATGATTGCTAGAAAGTAGTCGGCTATTACACCGATAGATTGTGTACAAAAAAAAAAAAAAAATTATTCAATTATTATGTATGTAAAATCATCGTTATAAATTAGGCTAAAGGCAAGGAATTATTTATAGGGTTACAGAAGTATTTTATGTTTATCATTACATACATTCAATAAAGTCTTCAATTTCAACAATAACTGCAATGGGATTTCATTTTCAGTAATGTAGAGTAAGTAAACAGTGTTTGTAGAAAACATTAATCTATCAGGAAAGCCTGTTTTTAATTTAGAATTTAAAAAAGACAAATTTCACAGTAGTTGATTACTCATAACTGTATGACTAAAAGTAAACACCAAAAGAGAAACAATGACTATCCCGAAACTGGTTTGCAGTTTCAACAGTCAATACAATATTCACTCATAAAGCAAGCAGACTTTAGAATAATTTGTCTGAAATGTTTGTAAGCTTTAATGTAATCTTCGGTATATTATGGCGATAAAAGTGGTTTCATCAAAAGAGAAGATAACTCCAAAAAATGTAATATAGCAATAGAAGGGAAAGTGCTAGCCGAGTCAATAAATTGAAATATTTGGGGACATTCCTAACATCGTCTAAACGATATGTGACAGAAACTAAGAACATAATTAGCCAGGCAAAGGCAGCCTTTCAAAAGATCAAATGCATCTTATGTAATAAATCACTCTCATTCGACATCAGAAAACGAGTAGTGAAATGTTACATCGATCCTGTTCCGTTATCTGGTGAGTGAATCTTGGAATGTCAGCAAACAAATTATTAAGAGTTTATGGCAACAGAGATGTGGTTTTTGAAAAGAATGTGGGAATACCTTAGACTGCCATAATACCTAACAATGAGTGTATGGAAATGGCTAATGAAAGTAGAACATTAGTTAGTTCGTCGTTACGGTTAAAACATCACAACAAACGATTGCTCATCCGCTTATGACAGTGATTCCAGTCATAAACTGAGTCAGATACGCTGGATACTTCAAGTGAATGCCATAAGAACATTATAGCCACGATTAGTAGACACAGTTAGAGTTATGAGATGAGTTAGATTATCTTCACAGCACTCCGGACACACCCATAGGCGCTCAGATTCCCCTCTCAACATATTCATCAGCGTCATGCGGTTAATAGTACAGTCCTATGTTGGTTAAAAAGACTTCGTGTGCGTCCGATGTGCTTCTCATGCTTGGCTGAGCCGATCTTTACTCCCAGTTCGCGTATTCTTAGCAGTGATGAGGACACGTTGCTTCCAAAATCCTCAGAACGTCCTATCTTTCTAAGGGAAATGACAATGTCTGCGTGATCCATGGGCCGACCTTCATCAATTGTTGCAGCACCTGCCAGTCTATCAGCTCTTTGATTACCAACAACGCCTGCAAGCCCTGGGACGAATATGAAAGCACACACAGGAGAATTTTGCAACGACTCAAACCACTGTCTGCGTAACCAGCTTGCCTCGACCTGCTGGATCATGCTCAAAGAATCACTCAGCACACACACACACACGGAAATAGTCATGTGATCCCTGATCCCAGCCACCTGAAAGACTGCGTTTCAGCCATCACCTCCATCGTCCTGCTGCTGCTGGTCATGGAGAAGGCACCGTTAGCTTCCTGAACTGTTCTGCCTGAAGAGCCAACTGTAAATGCCCATACACTTTTATGTCCAGGTATAACGGACCCGTCTGTGAAGATCACCAAATCTGTCTCATCTGACTTGCCACTGATAAACGCACATACCTCAGCATTGACAGCAGCTGGATTCTGCTCCCGACAATTCCTATCGAGCGTCACGACACAGGAGAATGTGAGATTGGGCGATTTAGACGCTGATATCCACTCCTCACCTGGATGGATGTCTGTAAGGCTGCAAACCTGCATGATGTCATCCTCTGCCCTCCCCAGCCATGATTTGCCCATTTTAAGCCAATTGTCTTTTTTCTTAAAGAGCATGTGGTGTAAAGGGTGCTTCAGATCTGAGCTTATCTTAGGGTATGCACGAGCCCTACAGATCTTGATCCTGTAGTTCATGGTAGAGAAGTCAAGAAACACAAGAGGTGTCTCCAGTGCACCCTATAATAATTCGCATTGCTTCATTTGCACATTCCCAATTCTTTCAATCTGAGTATGGCTGACAGTGAGGATGGCAAGAGCATATTCGATGTGAGAAAGTACAAGTCCCTGGAACAGAAGCTCGGTGTTAGCGGCGGCCTGGACTCTCATTGCTGACAGAGATTTGCGTGCTTTTGTTATGACATGGTCAAAATGTTCTTTGAAGGATAGGCTATGATCAAACCTCAATCTGAGGTATGTCATCAGATTTGTTCTCGTCTAAATGTCCTCGCTGCTTTCCACTGCTGGTAAGCCCGCCTTCACTATGTGCGTGTTCAAGGAGAACCACGTTATTGAGGCCTTCAAAGGGTTGACATGAGCAATAGAATATGCATACCAGGAGGAGATGCGATTAAGTTCACTCTGCACTGACTTGGCAATCTCTTGACGATCTCTTCCCTATCGATATACTAAGAGGTCATCAGCAAATGACAAGGTCCTGCCACTCTCGTGCATCTGCTGCTTAGTTATCAGCACTCTGTACACGTTGAATAGCACTGGAGACAGCGGAGAACCTTGAGTCAATCCTGGGCTGATGGTTATCGGTTCTGAGGACCTTAAACCACACCTGAGTATCGCTTGTCTCTGAAAAAGTGCTGCGACTACCCAGCGGGTATTGAAGGAAGATACTTCCAGCTGGAAAGTTTGTGCACCAAGTATCCTCTAATTCTAGTGCAGCTGCACATGTCTCTTCTCTCATCTAAAAACCTTCATAGACGTCACAGGCGAAGACTGCTGCATTGAGCCATGTTTCTTTGTTTCGTCTGTATCCCCCAAGTGTGGATGGTAACCTGTCAAGTTTTACCAAGTCATCAGCGAGTCTGCGTGCTACAATTTTCTCCAGAAGCTTGCTCGTAGTGTTCTGCATGGTAATGATTTTGTAGCCACTGATCTTGGAATGGTCTTTATTTGGTTTTGGTAATGTTATTAGGTAGCTGTGTAGCAACTTCTCTCTGAATTTACCACTCCTGATGCTGACGTTGAACTTTTCTGCCAGTTCTTACATATCGCCCTCTGACATCTTCAGCATATCAACATACTGGATGCCGTCAGGGCCTGGTGAGGTGTTGTGCGATTTCCTGAGTGTTGCCCATATGGTCTCAGCTGTAATATTGAAATCGTCACTTAGCTCTGCTTTTTTACACAACTATGAAAGTGTTGACCTAACTCTCAGTCTGGCTGCCTCATCTTTCTGGTCTATCTGGTCCAAGAAGCCTGTCCTTTATTTGCATCAGATTTCTGCCATGTCAGATCTGTGTTTTGAAAGTCTGGGATACCCCGACGTCGTGTGGTGCCATTCATTGCCTAATGAAGTCGCCAAAATGTAGCAAGAGACCCTTCAGAGCACACCTTCTTAAAGTAATCGTCCCATTTCTCATTCTTGACCTGCTTTGCGCACAGCTAAACAATCATTGTTGTCTTATTGACTTTATCTTTCAGGTCACTCGTGAGCTCAGGCTGCGACGTGCTTCTCTTCCTGGCCTTCTGCACACCTTGACGGCCTGCCTTACTTCCAACCATACCCTTTCAACCTCTTTATCTGAGTCCATTTCTTGCTCTGTCTGCGGGAGGTGTTTACTTTGCAGCGTCTAACTGATGGCATACTGTCCTGTGTATCATACTGGAAAGTATTTATTCTGCTCATCTGACTGATTTTTTCGCTCTTCTCAACCAAGACAACACAGGGCAGGTGGTCGCTGTCATGGTACCCCAGGGTACTCTATCTACAATCGGGCGCTACGGAGTTTCGTTCACGAGTGCCTAGTCTCTTTTCGGCGTTACATTAGCGTTTTGTGGAGACAAAGTTCTCTGGTCATGTGATGAGAAGAAGAGCACTGGAAAATATCGTGACGACCGGAAAGATCACTGGTAGGAGAAGCATAGGCAAACCAAGAGAAATGGTGGACGGCTTAAGACAGTAGCATGGAGGAATATCGCCAGTGGAATTGATTCAGAAAACCAAAGACCGAGATCTGTGGAGAGGAATGAACGCCTACGCCAGCTGGCAAGCTGATGATAATTATAGTGATAATTTTATTCGTAGAAATGTCATTTTTAGACGGCAATGTCTGTCACCGTGTGGCTGAAAATTTCTTATAGTCCATACCGTGGTGTCGGTAGACAGGTCTGTACACGTCCATCTGTCTCGCGTACGTCTTATTATTTTTGAAACAAAGTCTTCCACTCCGTGACGTCAGCCTGTCCATCATCTTCTCTCTTAGTCTTACTCTGCTTTTTTTTTCTTTCTCTTTTTTCCATTACGATGTAGTCCAGTTTTCTTCTTCTCGTGGTATGACAAGAGAATGCAGATTGTCTCTTTCTATGTGGGTAATCACTTCCCGTAGTCTGTTAGGTGAAGTGTTGATGATGATACAATGATCTATTTCTAGACACTGGGTACTTTCCTACAAAGCATCACTTATATTACTAAATTCATTGATGTTGGCAGTTGAAACTGGTTTTGAAGCAGCGATCTAGGTCATTACTAGGATTGGTTATAGTTTCGGAAAGGTCTCTGGCAGTAAAAATTAACCTGTTTTGACAATTGAGTTGGTCACTAAAATAAATGATGCGACACTAAAAAAAAAAAAAGCATGCCATTTTGTGAAAACTCCTTGCACTATTAATCATCCAAATAGGTGCTTCTCTGCGAGGAAATAAAGGCTTCAAAGACTGAACAAATGAAAAAAGAAATATTGTCACAACAGTCGTGAATTCTCATATGTGCTCTGTCACCTACCTGAATACTAACAGAGTAGCTTCCAAACTCATCATGACAGCATCAATCTCACTTAAGTTCGCTCATTTTTCCCCACTGAAGGTTAACAATCGTCCAGACACTCTGCTCACTTACAGCCGACTTGATGTGCATTGCAACAACAACAAAAATCGCCCCGTGCTTCCAGCATCCCCCAAAAGATGGAGCTTTTGGTTAGGATTGTGACCAGGTTTATTTGCGTCATATAGAATGGCTTAGCGTTGAGCGCTACCAAGTGGTGTGTCTGTGTGTATGTGTCTGTGTGTATGTGTATGTGTGTATGTGTGTCAGCGTATGTGTTTGCGTTTGTGTGTCTGTGGGTGTGTATCTGTGGAAATCAGTGCGTGTACCCGTGTGTATAAATGTCTGCGTATGCTTTTGCGTGTGTGTGTGTGTGTGTGTCTGTGGTTGTGTGTGTGTATATATATCTGCGTGAGCATCAGCGTGTGTGTGTATCTGCGATTGTGTGTGTGTTTGTGTCTCTGAGTGTGTCTGTGTGCGTGTATCTGTGTGTGTTTGAGTCTGTGTGTGTTTGTGCATATGTGTCAGTGTGTGTCTGAGTGTGTGTATGCCGGTTTGTGTGTGTGTGTGTCGCATGTGTGTGTCTGCGTGTGTGTATCTGCGTGTGTAATTGGGTATGTGCGTGCATGTCTATTTGTGTATGTGTGTCTGCATTTGTT
>CAJHNH020001469.1:262500-292500 GCA_905116865.2 Candidula unifasciata
GTCAATGGTTGTTTACTCAGTGTCAATGGTTGCTTACTCAGTGTGAACGGCTGTTTATTTACCGTCAATGGTTGTTTACTCAGTGTCAATTTTTGTTTACTCAGTGTCAATGGTTGTTTACTGTGTGTCAAAGGTTGTTTACTCTGTGTCAATGGTTGTTTATTCAGTGTCAATGGTTGTTTACTTAGTGTCAATGGTTGTTTATTCAGTGTCAATGGTTGTGTACTCAGTGTCAGTGGTTGCTTACTTAGTGTCATGGTTGTTTACTCAGTTTCAATGGTTGTTTACTTATTGTCAATGGTTGTTTACTCAGTGTCAATGTTTGTTTACTCAGTGTCAATGATTGTTTACTCAGTGTCAATGGTTGTTTACTTAGTGTCAGTGGTTGTTTACTCAGTGTCAATGTTTGTTTACTCAGTGTAAGCGGTTGTTTACTCAATGTCAATGGTTGTTTACTGTGTGTCAAAGGTTGTTTACTTAGTGTCAATGGTTGTTTACTCAGTGTCAATGTTTGTTTACTCAGTGTCAGTGGTTGTTTACTTAGTGTCAAGGTTATTTACTCAGTGTCAATTGTTGTTTACTCAGTGTCCATGGTTGTTTACTCAGTGTCTATGATTGTTTACTTAGTGTCAATGGTTGTTTACTCAGTTTCAATGGCTGTTTACTCAGTGTCAATGGTTGTTTACTCAGTGTCACTGGTTGTACACTCAGTGTCAATGGTTGTTTACTCTGGTCAAATTGTTGTTTAGTAAGTGTCAGTGTCTGTTCATTTTGTGTTGAATGTTTGTTCAGTCTGTGTCAGCGGATGTTCTCCTAATGTTATAGACGCTGCTATGTCAGCGACTGTTGAGTCTGTAGACAACATTACAAGTGTGAGGACAACATCGAGAGATGGACGAACAACAGTCTGAGTGTACGCTACCAAAACAAGAGATGGAGAATGTTAAGATGTATTGCAGTCGAACGTCACTGGGGATAGGGCACGTGGTGTGAGTGTGTGTGCGCGCGCGTGTGTATATGTATGTGTGTATATATATATACACATATATATATATATATATATATATATATATATATATATATATATATATATATATATATATATATATAGGGGGGGTGTGCCTATTTTGCCATAGTGTATTATCCCTCAATGATGACACTCGGGGCGGTCCACGCCCAGCACCCGCCTTCCTACGTCCCTGGCTTAAATGTTGTCATCTAAATAGCATGCACAACCTGGCTTAAATGTTGTCATCTAAATAGCATGCACAACCTGCATAAGAACACTGTGTACCAATTCTGGCCTTATACGTAACCAACTTACTCATTAACATCCCACCCCCACGCCCCCCCCCCAACCCCCGCGCCCCTACCCGTTTTTGCGATGTGTTTGACCAAAGCTTCCTAACTACGAAATTTCAATCACTTCTCTTCATTGTCCCCCGGAGTAAGCTCCGGCGGAAAGTTCTGGTTGTTCGTCCATTTGGACTTTGGCTTTATGCCATGGCCAGAATCGTTGTTTGTACATCCTTTTTACTGGATTATTTGTGTGCACCTGGCTGTTTCTGGTCGTTACATCAGATGCACCCCGATTTCGAAGGAAGCTTCCATTTAGTCGACTATTTTTTTTTGGGTAGGCAGTTCATTCTTGTTTTCTCCACAATAGCGCCAGGAAACCCAGACGGCTAATAAACACATATGTTTAGGTGATATTTTGGTAAGTTTCTACGCATATAGAAATAAAATACAAATTGTAAAAGATAGAGCAAATGCCCTGCACTCACGACAGTGGCGTTGCAGGCATATAAATATTTAAATGCATAAACAGAGAGAGAGAGAAAGAGAGAGAGAGAGAGAGAGAGAGAGAGAGAGAGAGAGAGAGAGAGAGAAAGAAAGAGAGAGAGACCAATAATCGCACAGTAGGTTATCTGCTTAACATCACTACGGTCGTTTTTATTTCTGATAACATCTCCTGCAACCTATTTTAGTCTAGGTCAATCTAGAAACAAAGGTGATATTGTTTTGTTTATTCGCCATGCAATTTCAGTCATAAGAAAATCGGGCAATAATGCAAGGCCTCTGTCTACTATGATATGGCTCCTTTTTGCAAAATGGCATTATTAGAACGAATGCAATTCTTGAGATTACGTCTAGTCCTGCAACCGTCAGAGAACAAATGCCATTTAGACTGACTGACTGACTGACTGACTTTCTACCCCACTAGGACATCACACAAGCGATAAACACCCGATGACACAAAGTGCCACCATGTGGATGAGGATCGCCATGGAGAGGTCCCAAAAACCGCGTTCAGACAATTTACCATTTTTATGGCCTGCATATATTGCGGCTCCTGGCAAAAGCCAGGGTGGGGCTTCAAATAACAAAAAATTTCGTCCTAAAAAGGACGAGGCACTTATTATTTGCATGACAGCTATAACCATTTAGAGACCAAGCCCTCTTTATAAAGCCCGTTCTTTAGTGGGGGAAATATTCTGAGGCTTTCCATCAGTCATGATTTCATCGCTATCAGTTCATCGTTTCTGGGGTCTCTCCATTGCCATCTGTGTTTGCTACCGGGGTTGATTACGAGCTATTCGTGTCAGATAACAATACAATTTAAAGCACGTTGATTTACATTCTAGTATTAGAAATCAGAAACAACAGGTCTGTTGCATGGCAAAATGTAACGACAGATCATAGGGACAGAAAATATAGACAGAAAACTAAACAAAACAAAAGATATTATTCTTCTTATTTATATTCTTAAGTTTTTCCAAACCCTTGAGATTGACTGTTGCAGATATAACTAGCCTCCACTTATCTCCGTGCTTTCTTTGGCTCCAAGTCTCTCACAGGATCAAAAACGAAACTGAGCTGGCTCAAGTAACGAAGTCGGGCCCAGGAGACTGTGGTTTGGCGTTCATTATTGCATTATTTAACCTTTGAGAAGCGTTAGTCTAAGTTACAGGTGAATCAGATTGTATTCTCCTATATATGTATTGGCGGATGGACAGGTAAACGTTGTGTTTTACTCAAAGTTTTGAGCCATTCAAGTACGAAATGAATTTACTTCAGCCGTCAGAGTTGACAACTGACAAGGAGAGAAGTGTTGATGTTCTGCACAACAAAGCGTCCTACCGTAAAGCAGAAGCTGTTCGAAGAACCATCTACCGCAAAGAGATAACACTTCTGAAACTACGGCACGTAGGGTACAGTCTCTAGTGGTACGTAGGCTGAGCCTATGATGTGGGGGTGGGGGAGGATATGGGTGGCTGGGGGAATGGGGTTAGAGCCAGTTCTAAATATTCTGGGGTCGTTAAAACCGGTCACATCCTGTAATACAGAGCCTGCAAACCTGACACCCCTGTATGTTAGACTAGGGGGTCTCAAAGGTTAAGACACATGAATAAACGGCCAATCACAGTCTCCATGGACCATACTTCGTTAGCTGTAACATTGCGTTTTCTTACTTGCTCAAGGTGTAAATAATCCATTCTACCTCTCGTGCAGTCTGAAGTTTCAGGTACAGTTTCATGCTTTTTTCGTGTTGCACGACTTGTCATAACGGCACGTTCTGGTTTCGCCCACTCGATACATTTAACACATACATTATAATTCATGATCGACGTTCTCCATTCACGCTTTTGCACATATTTTATGTAAACCTGTTGTTGTCCTCATTTTTCAAACAATGAGAAAATTTCCCAACAAAGAGACAGTGATTCCTCACATTTCCAGTGGCATTTCCTGACATCAGTTTTAGGCTGCGTCGAAATGGAGCCAGTACTGATTTTGAATGTTCACTTAAATAGACAGGTGCCGTCCCCGCAAAGAAAGTTGACTGCAACGTACCAACGACTGGCTGTAAACTCTCTCACACTGCTGTTCGACTATCTCTAGATGTTGTCCTCAAATGTTTCAATGTCTATCTCTTGTTTTCTTGCGAACTTATGTTTCCTCCAAGTGGGTTTTTTTTTTTTTAAAGACCTGTTCACCTTTAATTTGGCCAAATGTTTAACTGCTTCTTTTCCTTCTTTCTTTCAACGACTTTCTCTCTCTATCTCTCTCTCTCTCTCTCTCTCTCTCTCTCTCTCTCTCTCTCTCTCGCTCTCTCTCTCTCGCTCTCTCTCTCTCTCTTACTCGCTCTCCCCCTCTCTCTCACTCTCTCTCTCTCTCAAACTCTCTCTCCTCGCGAGCGCGTGTGCGTGTGTGTTTGAATGTAAGGCTCTAAATATTGAATTCATGATCTTATAAATGTAAATGGTGAAGTTTATGTGGGAGGGCAACGAACCACCTCCATTTTTTTTAAAGAAACTAAATCATATAACTCTATGTCATGAACATGGATTTGATATCGACAGAAAAAAAAAGTAAGTAAAAACACCAAGACGAAACAGTGTACCCCGCCCCCGGGAAAAAAAAAACCAGACAGAGACACCGCCCCCACTGTAAAAATAGAAAAAAATGACGATATTAAAGTACAACTGAAACGTTTCTCGTGTACTAGTCACACCGTTACAAGTCACGACGGAAATAAGAACTAAAGTACATTAACACAAACTATATATAATGTCTACTGCTATAATTACTTTAATGCCATGTCTTATACGGAAACGTAGTCAGAAACTACAAAAGTGGTGCTTTTGAAACATGGAAGCTTCCTAAAGGGCAAAATGGGCTGAAAAGAGTAATACCAATCATCAAAAATTTTCAAGACTAGATTGTGTAATCCGAAAGTACTGAAAGAGGCAAGGTCCCAAAGACAATTTATCACAGACATCTGCAAGAGAAAATCGGCATTACTCTTCTACGTGAGAGTCATCATTATCAAGCCACGTTATGAGGAGAAATGGAACATTTGTCCACGAGAAAGATTTACAGAAAAAAGATACGGGAAGACACCTCGCGAAGGTGGTCAACACGCGAAGATTCTTTTTAGCCTTTCAACATGGCAAGCTACATCGTTAGCAGATGAGTCGTCAGGAAACGACAGGCTGGGTTTACCCCACCCGCCTGGAGAGATCCAAGACTTTCACCACTGACGCGCACAGCTGCAAATCTCTGAAAAGATCAAGTTTTCACCCTCAAGGTGGAGGGTGTTTTATGTGAGATTATCGATGGTCAATGTAAGAAATCGTCAATGGAGGGCACACTAACAAGGTTTGGTGACATAATTTACGCTCACTGTGCCCGCGAGTTCGGCACAGTGTAGAAGACAAAGCTGGGTGTCAATATACAGGAAAAAAAAAGCAGGAGGCAAAGAGACGTCGAGAAGGGTAGGGCAGACAAAAATACACTACGAAAACGGATCAAAGCCCCTACAGGCAGCTAACGAGAAGGTTTTGCGAGGTCTGGTTGCACCTGAAGAGTAGACACGGTGACTTCTGTTGCTCTGAGTGCTCCTGTCACAACAGAAGAAGAAGAACCAACAGGGGACGAAAAAAGTTTTTTAGGGACCCGACCTGTTTGAGCAGCCAAAATCTGGGACTCTTTTCGGTGAAGAGGAACTGGAGTCGCATCTACAGAGGACGTACTCAGACGGGATAAGAAATGAAGCTCTCGATGACATGCAGGAATTTACCATTAGCCGTAGTTGCCGAAAGCAAAATTCAATACGCTGCCTCCCTCCTGCTCTGAGGTCGAAGAAGTTGTGAAAAAGCCAGCAGCAAATCTGCCCCAGGACACAACTGTGTCCCCTTCGTGGTAAACAAACGCTGTCTGAAAGTTTTCCGGAAGCTTCACCGCTTGCTACGGCTAGCGTGGAGCCGAAAGTATATATGTAAGGAGTAGCAAAAAGCAAACGAGTCTACATTCCCAAGGAGCGAGACTCCACTTATCTATCTCAATTCGGGCCATTATCGCTGCTGAAAATTGAGTTTAAAATATCTTTTTCGGCTGTAGCACGCTTGGCGTCCCCGGGTGTTGTTGCGCGCTGATTTGGGTAAAGTGTGATATTGTGGGAAGGGGCAATGGTATGACTGTACTTCCTGTAAGTTCACGGGGGAAGAGTGTCAACAGGGCTGAGTATTAAGAGGAGACCAGTGAAAATGTCTATTCATCAACAAGGCGTGCTTGCACGAGAGAAAGTGGACGCGTAGGATTCTGTGTGGTGGACTGGAAGCGTGGATAACGAGATAAAGTGTGAATTAAGTGACAGCGTGATTCTCGGGTAACATCAGCCACCCACATAAGCGTGGTCCTCGAGAACGCCCACACAAGCGTGCCTCTCGTGTAATCACCATCCACCTACACGGATTCGACATATATAAATTGGGCTGCGTAGACAGTCCAGAGAGTGAGCTGTAGCCTGAGGGCTAAAGCCCCTCGGGGGCAGTCAAGATAGAGCAAGAAGCGAGAAGAGAGAGAAAACGAGAGTCAGGGACCAAGTCAGGGTCAAGGTAATCTCTCGAGTCTAACGGACAAACATACCGTACGACTATCGGGCATTTAGGTCCGAGTAAGTGTCGAGATTGCGGTACATGTCCAAAAGTATGAGAGGACTTATGGTAGAAGTCCTGTCGGTCATTGGAGTCTAACCGACTAGAATACCGTACGACTATCGGGCATTTAGGTCCGAGTAAGTGTCGGGATTGCGGTATGGGAAATATGGTCCCGCTGGCAAAGTAAGTCCAGGGGACGGGAAGACCAGTGTCTGGTTTCAGAGTACGGCAAGAGAAGTCCGTCTCCAGTCAGCCGTGTGTGTGCTGAATTAATATCAAGGTCCAGTGAATGGGAGAAGTCGTCCTGTTCAGCTGTACGACGCGTCCAGAGAGTGGGACGCCGTCATCCTGGTATCTGTAGTAGTCCAGGAGAGGTCACTACACATTGAGAGTTAGAGAGCTGTGAGGACAAATGAACGATGTGCGAATGTCAGCTGTGATCAATAACTACGTCTCTGCATTTGTGTCATGTATCCTGTTAAATAAACTTGTATGACGGTGTCATCGTCGTCGAGTTGTCTTGTTAAGAAAGGAAGCTGAAGAGTACCTGATAGACACTTGGTAGTGTGCTGACTCAATTTAGCACACAACAGGTGTCTTGAGCACGCGCCCAAAATCTGTGCTTCTGTTGAGAGAACTAAGGCAGATAAAACAGAACTGCACGTGATATGGTGGGACCTCGTCAACGCCTATTGCAATAAGTGGTGTTTATCTTCTCTCGTTGTCTAGGTGGTGTTCATGCGTGTGTCGTGAATGTTCTTCTCACACACTCTGCGTTACATAGCTGGTACAAGCCGACACCGACGTTGCCATACGAATATAAGTTTATTGGCATGTAATAATTTACAGAAGAGTCCTGTCGTTGTCCTAATAAACAGCTCTCGCACACCAATTCACGCAGCTTTCACATGTAGGTTCTCCATGCATTCCCTGACCAGAGTCGGCTCCAATAACTCAGGTTGAGTTTCCTGCCATTACACAGACTGGCCTAGTCGATCTTGGCTTCACACTTCGTCGTCAAGGTCTCCTTTCGCAACAAGCAGTCTTACGTTGACATTCTTCAACTCAGTCTCACATCTTCTCGCTCCAACAGGTCGACACAAACTAAACTTGATCAGAATCAAGTCTGACTTTTACCACGGGTTAGTTTCACGCGGCCACGCGTGGTGGTCCTTTACTTTCACGTGGCGACCTTTGGTCGCGTCATCGTGATACCAGTGATAACTAGTGGTCATCACCTATCTCAAGATCCTTGTTTAATCCAAGTGTCTGGAACATCTCGGTGTTTTGGGTTAGCTTTGGGCCTCTCCCCCAACCTTCCTAATCTGGGTGAAAATATCCCCCATTACAGTTATGGGTCAGTACCTCATAAGTTTTTATGGCAGGCATTCGCATGTTTCACGTCCCAGTATAGATCATCAATACTTTTCAAAGTCCGTCATTCACCACTCCACCCTTACGTTCACTACGAGGTGGTCTGAGCTCTAGGTTGGGATAGCAAAGGGGTGTACGATTTATCGGGTACTGTTCAATATAGCAGTGCAGTTTATGTTAGATGGGGCTTCCATGTACGGGCAGGGACTTCAAACCAAGAATCACTGCTTTCCACCACAGAGAGCATACGACTATCATAACAGGCAGTGAAGATGACGCATGCGTTATTCTAAAGAGATCTGACTGGTGGTCGAATGGTGCAACCTGCAATTCAAGCCGCAGAGGTTCAGAAGTCTTTCGGTCGGTAGAGGTAAAGTGGGAACTAACAGATTCACGGTGGCAAGCAAGTCGATTCCCATGTTCTGGAGGTACCAGTAAAGAGTCACGGCCGCGTTGACAATTCGAAGCTGTCATATAGGAAGGAAGTCCGGCGTATACATGAGTCACTGGCAACAGGGTCCAGAAAGCAGCCAAGCAGTCGCATCAAGGCCACAATGGATCGGCCTCGAGAGTACTTTGCCACGAGTATTTACATAGGGGTGAGATCTGGCGATTGGCTTAACTGCGACTGAGTTTTGCCATTCGATCTGCGTACGACATGTTACCCTCAGGCGCTAACACACCCAAATGGTAGCGACCAACGCCCCGACATGTCCTTTACGGAGAGTTAAGTAGACGCTCAAGCATGTGTTTTCCGCGTGGACAAAAGCCCTATGTCAGGAACGATATACATGTCACCACAATAATGTCCTGAAAGAGACCGCCGACACTGTGGACAGACAAGGATGAGGACCTAAGCGAGGACCAGTCCTAACGTCCCTTCTATGTGGTTCCTCAAGGCTGGGTAGATATCTAACTATACGTTCAACAAAGTCGCATACACTCCATCCATACTCGACTGTGCGAGGGACTGGCAGCTGGCGGTCGACCTGAATGGTTTTGAGAAGTACTCGAAACAATCCGAGAGTCTAGCCTGAGACCAGAGACCATCCTTATAGAACTCAGTGTGCCGTACGAGTTTCGGATCGAAGAGAACCATCTGTATAAGCATGATAAATGCAGTGAACTGGTGGCCAGTCTGAGAAGCGATGAACTGTACGCAGTCAAACTCTTTGCAGTGGAAATACGCGTAAGAAAGCTAATCTCCATCTAAAAACTCAGCGTACTAAAGCAGCTGGGCTTGCGAGAAAACGAGCATAAACGGCAACTAAAGCATCTGGTTAAAGCTGTTGAAAGAGCTTTGAGCTGGCTCAGGATGCAACGAAACGACGTAGGGATAAGGCCTCGGTAGACTATTCCAAGCCCCTAGTGAAAAAGAACATTTAAATCCATAAAGACAAAGTATCCAATTAACGTCAACCCTTGTTACACTGCCAGCTGCCAAAGTCTGCCCGATAAACATCTGTCTGGTGAATCAAACGTCACTTTGTCACTCTGGTCGTGAAGGTGCACAATGTGTTATCGCAGCTTCTACACACACACACACACTCACACACACACACACACATATATATATATATATATATATATATATATATATATATATATATATATATATATATATACTATATATATATATATATATCAATGTTTGTGTGTTTGTTTATGACCTATAGACTCGGAAACTACTGAACCGATTTAGCTAAAATTTTCAGGATATGTCTGTTTTGATACCGGATTTTTACCCATCATGGTTTGAAATCTACCTGTCATTGTTTGAGATAGGTGACGACATTTGTTTAAAAAAAACTTCGAAACTAATATTTCCATTTTAGTGACATTTAATAAAAGCCACGTTCGTAAATGCGCATGCGCAGTAGTCAGAACGCAAGACCCATCATTCGCCGGCGAGATACGTACAGCCAACGCCTTCTCTAATAAATAGAGTAGGCCGTGGTACAGCAAACAAGATTATCGCTATATCTGTGCAGGCAATGATTGCGACAATAACCATATTAGACATGATTTCTATTTTCTGTCTTCTCAAACAACCTTCTATGAGTTGAAGAGTAGCCGATGGATTTGAAGAGGGGATGGGGCATCAATGACTATCTCGACGTCTGCACAGACAATTTTTGCGACATTATTGTCAGACACGTGCGATATCTATTGTTGTGCCGTTTCCATATTATATCTGGAATATCTGTATATGAGAAAACAATTGCCTGCGGTTTTGAGTTGTGTTATAATCGGGACACAGTAGTAGGGACACACATCTAAAATAGTTTTGTTCTCTTTTCGTTATTCCGGTGGAGTGGTTGCTTGGCCGAATGGTTAGAACACTTGGCTCCCGTGCGGGAAACCAGGGTTCGAATCCGCAGAACAGTATTTTTGTTTTACCTTGGGGCAAAAAATTCCTTACCTGCACTGTCGGCGACAGCACTAGCCATGTGGCCGTTAATACTAAAAAAAAAAAAAAAAAAACCTATATGTGGGTAAACCAGTTGATTATTAAATCTGACCATTTCGCATACTTATGATTTCATTTCAAACGTTCCGATTGCATGGTTACGCTGAATTTCATAGATTTTTTTTCATTTTTGTTTTTTTCGTTTAGATTTTAATATTTCATTTGCGTTGGAATTTTAAGCTGTGCTGTTTACCATAGCGTTCATTTCCTAATTATAGTGTATTTTTCCTGTTTTCATTGCTTTTCACTTAGTTTTTTTTTCTCCCAACTACGTCGGTGTGGGAAAGAGTAGTCGGTGAATTGGGGGGGGGGTGGGGGGGGGACACAAATTGTTTACTGAGAGAACTTTAGGTCACAGTAAGCTGCCTTACCCACTCAAAGTAGCAGCAGCAGTAGTAGTTGTGGTTGGGCGGTTACATCGTTTGGCTGTCATGCCAGAGACCGCCGGTAAGGTTATGACGTTCTTCTGTTGGGTAGCAAAATTATACATCCTAACCTGACAAGTCCGTGGCAGCACTAGCCATGCGGCGCCAAATCTTCTGGCTCACGACTCCCTGTCTACTCCGATGGTAAAACAGATAGCAGTGACATTATTTTAGCTTTCGTGGTGGTGGTCGTGGTATTAGTTGTACTGGTACTTGAAGGATAGGGTGGTAAATGTTACACTAGCCCCATTTACTACCTATTACAATTCCTGCTCCTCATTTTAGTCCGGATAGACAGGGATGTCAATGTCAGTTACCAAAAAAAAAAAAAAAACAAGAAAAAATATCGCCAGGTGATGATTTTCAAATCATTCGAAGAAGAAGAGAGCAGTAGTCCGTGGATGGGATGGGGTGATGACTGAAATTGTTAACTTAAAGAGCTTAACACATGATTTTAAAGATCTCATTACTTAATTTGTTTATATTTTACTAACGCTACCTCTGCTATTCTAATTTTTTTACGACTTACTTTGTTTTTTACAAGTACAGTAGTAGCTTTACTTCCGTCTCCTATAAAAATACAAACAGTTTTAGCATATGATAACCAATTAACCATTTTTGTTACTGTGCTAATAAAACTATTTAAACGACCTCTAATATAAAGACACAATTATATGGTGCGTGTTCTAAAGTCGGAAAGCCAGACTATATCTATATTTGTGCAGACATTGACTATATTAAACACGTGCGATTTATATTGTCTTTCTTTTCCAAAAAACCTTTGATGAGGGAGAGAGTAGTAGGTGGATTTGGTGTTGATGGGGGATGGGGATCGAAGACTATCTCTATATCTGAGAAGACAATGATTGCGACAGTAACCATATTAGACACGTGTGATTTCTATTTTCTTTTTTTTTTTCCATTTAGCCAAACTATGCCACAGCAACGCGTGGCCGGGTACAGCTAGTATATATATATATATATATATATATATATATATATATATATATATATATATATATATATATATATATATATATATATAAAACCTCAGCACCGGTTGCAAAACCATTATTACGTCTTGTCCGAATATATGGTCTGATAAGCGCGTCATGAGAAGTCCTAGGCGTGGGGTCATGACCCAGGTCGGCAAACCCTTTTAGATTGTCTAGCATGGATAATTGGAGGGTCAGAAGGAGGAAGGGGAGAAGCAACAGCAGCAGCGTTAGAAAAAGACAAAGAAGAAGAAGAAGAAGAAGAAGGAAGAAAGAAGAAGGAAGAAGGAAGAAAGAAGAAGGAAGAAGGAAGAAGGAAGAAGGAAGAAGGAAGAAGGAAGAAGGAAGAAGGAAGAAGGAAGAAGGAAAAAGGAAGAAGGAAGAAGGAAGAAGGAAGAAGGAAGGAGGAAGGAGGAAGGAGGAAGGAGAAAGAAGGAAGGAGAAAGAAGGAAGGAGAAAGAAGGAAGGAGAAAGAAGGAAGGAGAAAGAAGGAAGGAGGATGGAGGAAGGAGAAAGAAGGAAGGAGAAAGAAGGAAGGAGAAAGAAGGAAGGAGAAAGAAGGAAGGAGAAAGAAGGAAGGAGAAAGAAGGAAGGAGAAAGAAGGAAGGAGAAAGAAGGAAGGAGAAAGAAGGAAGGAGAAAGAAGGAAGGAGAAAGAAGGAAGGAGAAAGAAGGAAGGAGAAAGAAGGAAGGAGAAAGAAGGAAGGAGAAAGAAGGAGAAAGATGGAGAAAGAAGGAGAAAGAAGGAGAAAGAAGGAGAAAGAAGGAGAAAGAAGGAGAAAGAAGGAGAAAGAAGGAGAAAGAAGGAGAAAGAAGGAGAAAGAAGGAGGAAGAAGGAGGAAGAAGGAGGAAGAAGGAAGAAGGAGGAAGAAGGAAGAAGGAAGAAGGAAGAAGGAAGAAGGAGGAAGGAGGAAGGAGGAAGGAGGAAGGAGGAAGGAAGAAGGAGGAAGGAGGAAGGAGGAAGAAGGAAGAAGGAAGAAGGAAGAAGGAAGAAGGAGGAAGGAAGAAGGAGGAAGGAAGAAGGAAGGAAGGAAGAAAGGAAGAAGGAAGAAGAAAGGAAGAAGGAAGAAGAAAGGAAGAAGGAAGAAGGAGGAAGGAAGAAGGAAGGAAGGAAGAAGGAAGGAAGAAGAAAGGAAAAAGGAAGGAAGAAGGAAGGAAGAAGGAAGGAAGAAGGAAGGAAGAAGGAAGGAAGAAGGAAGGAAGAAGGAAGGAAGGAAGGAAGGAAGAAGAAGAAGAAGAAGAAGAAGAAGAAGAAGAAGAAGAAGAAGAAGAAGAAGAAGAAGAAGAAGAAGAAGAAGAAGAAGAAGAAGAAGAAGCAGAAGAAAACAACAACAAGAAGTAAATAAACAGTAGCAATATGTCTTTAAGTCTGGGGTGCAAAACAGTAACATGTGTATTTACGAAGGGAAAGAAATAGAAATGGTGACGTATTAGTAAGAACCATAGAAATAAGTGAAGAAGTGGACACACACACACACACACACACACACACACACACACAAATACACACGCAGGAACAGACAGATAGGGGAGGGAGAAAAAGCGAGAGAAAAAAAAGAGATTTGTGTGAGAGAGAGAGAGTGAGAGAGAGAGAGAAAGAGTGAGAGAAAGAGAGAGAGAGAGTGAGAGAGAGAGAGAGAGAGAGAGAAAGAGAGGGAGAGAGAGAGAGAGAGAGAGAGGACGAGAGCTAACTGTACTGGCGACTAAAACAACTGGTCTGATTTGTAAATAGCTTGTTAATGATCTTCTGAATAGCTATTTTAATTCATTAGAGCCAGGACGAAAATTATATTGCATCTCAAACATCTGCGGACGATTATTGGGAGTTAAGACCGCATAGCAAATTCAGGTTCACACTTCAGATCCATAAAAAGGATGCTCAACACCCCTACCCCCCCCCCCCATTTCCCCTGAACATAAACCTCACCCCCCCCCCCACCTGCACACACACACACACACGCATGCACACACAAACATATATTACGCACGGAAACTTGTATGATCATTACAATCCCAATTAACAAATCTGTCTAATTATCCAAACTGTATTCGGCCGTGCATTGTCATGCAATAAAACGTTTCTTTTTGCATACTACTGAGAATATCGTCGCCATAATTGTTGCTAATAATAGCCATTAACAACAGAGACAACAGAATCCAAACAAAACGCCGACCCTAACCACAATGCTATCCGAGCTGTTGGGGGGTCGGTGCACTTAGAAAGGGGGAGTATTTTTAATCCCTAGAAGTTTCCACAGTTTTCTCTTTGAATAAATAAAAAAGAATAATTTGCTGATAATTGCTAACAATGTTAACAATGCAGAGATTGTTTCGTAGAGGTTGACAGAGAACTCTGGGCAGGTAACAATGTGAACGCTATAAAAACTGTTTCGTAAAGGTTGACCGAGAACCAGGGGCAGATAACAATGTGAACGCTACAAAAACTGTTTCGTAAAGGGTGACTGAGAACCATGGGCAGATAACTATGTGAACGCTGTAGAGATTGTTTCGTAGAGGGTGACTGAGAACTATAGGCAGATAACAATGTGAACGCTGAAGAGATTGTTTCATAAGGGGCGACCGAGAACCATAGACAGATAACTGTGAACGCTGCAGAAACTGTTTCGTAAAGGGTGAAGGAGAACATCAGGCAGATAACTATGTGAACGCTTCAGAGATTGTTTCGTAGAGGGTGACTGAGAACCATGGGCAGGTAACAATGATAATGAAATCGACATGATATAAGTTAAAAGGTAGAAAAGAAAATCTACATTCTTTTGGCATGTTATCTTCTTCTTCCTTTCGATTGTCCGGGTGACATAAGTGAGTTGTGCCTGTTTACAACAGAGCTGTGAAATTTTCACCTTTCAGCCGACACATTTGAGTTTATCAAGCATTTGTTGACCGGATTACCTTCCTGGATAGTTTCTTGGGAAAGGGACATGTGGCTGTTTTTGTATGGTGTTCTCTTTGTCCCCTTATTCGCAGGTCTTGCCATTGAAGATCCGGTCCAGGGCATCGCGAGTAGACAATTCTGCTTGAATCCTTCAACCTCCATCCATTTATAAAAGGAAAAAAATATACCACGTTTAACCTACTGCTAGCAGCTTCTGTATGACGTTCTGGTCCTGCGATCACACACTGTATATGCCTGCTTAATCTTACACCTGTATGTTGAGCTTTCCAATCGTCACGGGTTGCATCCACTGAAGATCAGTGGGGAGCAGCTCGCAAGGTCAGGGACATTGGTGGCCGCAGAAATATGTATTTTTTGTTTCTTTGGCACGTTAGACATTTTTAACGTTGCTTCATTTGGAAACTTATTAGGGCAGTACTAAACAAAAAAAAAAAAAAAAAAAAAAAAAAAAGCATACATCCAGCATGGCTCTCCTTTCTAGGTCCCACACTCTGCAGGGTGAGGCCATTGGTAACAGTCATGTGAGCAGTTCTGGCAATTGGTAATGTACTAGAAGCAACGCCTATGGGGGATGTCCTAAAGGAGGGGAGGAGATAATAAGGAAGGATAATTTAAATATCTACTCCTTGAAATTATCACTACTCCCAGCATACAATAGCTCCAACAAATATTGTCGTGGTTAGTGGAAGCCAAACCCACACCCAAGCTGCCTCAGTAACAACAACCAAAAAAGGTTTGTTAGGCAGGGACTAAGACCTATGGTATTTTAGCTCTGACAGGATAAGTTCTGGATGAAGTTTAATCAGCAGTAACAGTAACTAGGCATACTAACTAAGTGACACAAAAATGTAAGTCAGCTCTTACAGAAAATTTACTTATCCAGCTAACTATCGCATGTTACACCGACAATCGACATAAGTAAATATAAAGGCTGAAGTAAATGAACAATAACACTAATACCTAAACAATAGACACAAACCATCCTTTAGTAAACAGAACAGCAGTTGTCGTCTAACATCTAAATACACACATAACTACACAGACTGCATTTAGATAGACCACGTGTGCGAACTACTGTCATGACTTTGAATTTTAAAAAAACATTGAGACCCGGGTCTAAAACCCTCTGACCGTTGAATATACCACCACGAGGTAACCATTGAGACATTCTATCCCTCTCCATTCGGTCCTTTTTTACCTATATTGCGCAAAAGGCCATGAAAGTCTAAATAGTGGAAAATCAGTCTTTCACATGTCTCTCCTCACAGCCAAATTTGACAATATCACACGGAGCACACAGCAAAGAGGCAAACAGCCCAAAATAAGAGCATTTCTGACTGACTGACTGACTTTCTACCCCACTAGGACAAACACCCGATGACACAATGCGCCACCATGTGGATGAGGATGACCGTGGAGAGGTCCCAGAAACCGCGTTCAGACAATTGGCCACATTTATGGCCTGCCTATATTGCGGCCCCTGGCAAATGCCAGGGTGGGGCTTCAAAAACAAAAAATCGTCCTAAAAAGGACGAAACTGGATATTGATATCAAACGTAAATAAATGCAGTTACAGAGCATTTCCTGCTCCCTTGCCTTTTATAGCCGCTGTGACTCCATTCCAAGCTGGCCAGGTTTCGTGTCAGGTTTCCAGCCAAATAACAAATTATAACAGCTGCCTTGAGCCTTCTACTGTAGGACTTAGTTTCAATGCCATAGGACATGTATCAGACGAACATTTAAGCCAAATCAGCACACTGACAATTTGTTGTGGTGTACCCCAACGAGCCCACTACGTTGAGGAACACTAAAAGATGTCAGGGGACATGACTGATCCACGAGTTACAGCCCGCAAGCGATACTGCACCTCTGGGCAGCGAGCAAACCTGTTGTTTTTTAGGGCTGAATCGTAGAGTACGGTAGTTCTTCCCACTCAACAGAGGTTTTAACCCAGGGTTGTGATTTAGTAGTTATTTTCGGCCATCAAACTTTACCCATGTCCCAAATGAGCTTTGGTAGCCGTTTTCGCACAAGCTTTTAGGGTGGGTTCATGTAAGCTAGGCTGGACACTACACTACATCTCCAGGGGCCACCAACTCCGAGATCCCTGGCAAACTCGGTTCAGGTCACAAAGGTGAGCACATATCAGTAGCGCACGACGGGGACGTAAGGCATACATCTTGCGTTAGGATCCGTGAAACCATCCAAAAGCAAGCTAGTGCTTGAGATGAGGTACGAAGTAACTTCTTGTACACCTGACAACGGCCTTAGCTTGATCTCACACCTGTGATGGATATCTCTGAGCCACTTTGCATATCATGATATTGTTAGGTTAGTTGCGTATCCTTTACAGGAAGTTGCAGAACCAACCCCAAAAACCCCTGGCTGTTGTGTAATTTTTCTAGGCAAATTTACGTCAAGTAGTTTGCCATTGCTTTCTGGATGGTCGGTTTTCTTGATACCACTGTCGAAACCAATCCAAGGCGCATGTTCCGCAGCTTGGATCAAGCCCAGCATCCCGGCATTCCGATTCATTCTCATCGACTTAGCCACAGAGCCGACTTTATGATAAGGACAAACTGAAATATGTTGTGATCCAGTGAGACGGTTGGAGGAGGGAGTTGGGGAGGGAGATACACATAACGAGACTTGGACAGAGAGTGTTGGATGGTCTGACTTTATGGCAGGAAGGAATGTCTGTATCAGAGCTGATCAACAGTTTACAAGACTGTGCACAGATTTTTGATTTAGATAATAGTTAGGCTATATCCTTGTGGAAGAACTGTTAAAAGTACCACATACAGTTTTTAAATGTTATTTTGTGTGCCAGGTTAAAGATTCTTGCTACAACTGATTTGTTTTTCAGTGTTTTTTTTTTTTTTAATGGGAGAGTAAAAAGAACATTGTCTGTTATTTCCGCTAACACTGGTGCGAAGCATTTGTGGGGTGACAAATCTGCGGTAGAAATTAAACTTCGACTCCCCTCTAATGACAAAGAAACAGTCACACCAAAATTTACTTACATATATATGTTCAGTTATCCCGCAGCAAATGTCTTAAGGTAGAAATACTATTGGTTCCAGTTGTACGCATAACGTAATCATCCTCGCGTACATCATATTTTTCTAGATCAACGTAACTCGATATTCATACATTTAAATACATTTTTCTTTATATACTCTTGCATTTTCTATCAACATTCGTTCATATACTGTCTTCAAAATTTATGCATGGAAAGACACCATAACCAGAGTGGCAAGACATAGAGTGCACGACAGAAAAAGAAGGAAACAAAGAGTTTCTATAAAATGCAGGCTGACTGTTTAAAATTCCTGACGAGCTCTTAGGAGAATGGATTCAATGACTCTAAGACATGTTTCATTTACAAAGCGACAGGGGTAGTCAGTTCGCAGGTATCGATTAGTAGAGATGATAGCTGAAGAACTTCACATAGGTAACGACAAAGTAGAAGATGCCAGGAAGGCAGAAGACAGAGAGTAAACACCTGAAACTGATTTAATTGAGCTGAGCTACATACTGACACCACAGTGCTCCAGAATTTCCATAAGCGCTCCATCACAATAATTTAAAATGCTAAGTTAGAAGAAGAAGAAGTGCAAGGGGGAAAAAAAAGAAATATCATTGCAAAACGTAAAACTAAAACTAGTTCCATATTGCAACTAGAAATCAGGAACGGTCCACACGCATAGAAGGAAGTTATCATTAAAGAAAAAAAATGAAATATCTAGGAAGAACTAAATAGCTAAATCAGTCTAATTTGTTTTTGTAGAAAGATAATGAGACGCATAATCCATAGCAGGCTCATGTGTCAACGTATAGAAAAGAACATAACACAAAGACAAGCAAAACTCAAAAAATACAAACCATAGATCAGTAAACCTAAAGCACTGAGGAAAACGTCAGTGAATTACAAAAGGACAAAGCAGTTCGGTTAGATTTAGAAACAATATTTCAAAAACTACGAAACGCAAAACGAAATATTTTTGTTTTTTGTTTTTGTAAATGGGTGTAACAGAATTTAAATTATAACGATTTTGATAAGCAAGGTTTTCTTCGAGGAGGTGTTCAACTGCTAACGTTATTTCTGTCAAATGTAAATTACAAAATGACAATATCCTTCTAAAGTAGTGAATGTACACATCCCTCTAAAGTAGTGAATGTACACATCCCTCTAAAGTAGTGAATGTACACATCCCTCTAAAATAGTGAATGTACACATCCCTCTAAAGTAGTGAATGTACACATCCCTCTAAAGTAGTGAATATACACATCCCTCTAAAGTAGTGAATGTACATTTACACTTCCTTGCTTCCACAGGAAGCCTTAAGAAATTGTGAGACAAATACTCCAGCTAACGATATAAGGCTGCAAACATTATCTTTACTAGAGTTGTAGTGAAAACCTTGGTTAGTGAAGCACAGTAAGTATAAAAATCAATTACAGTGATTTCTTTTTTCAAAGGAAACACAGAACTATTTTGGACGTGAACTGAAAATACGGAGGCGTGAAAGGAACCCAAACTAAATTGCGGCATCTTTAACCGTTGTCTGTCATTACAGATACGTAGCAAAAATCGATTGAGACGAATAATTGGGAACACGGAAATTCTCGCTCAAACAATCAAACAATCCATACCGAATGGGAAGGTGTTAACAAGCTATAAACTAGACGAGTGAGGTCAGACTGTGAATACGATATTATCGCAAATGCAAAAACAAAAAGGCTAATTGCCCTTAATAACATGAGCTCTGTCAATAAAGGTTAGTTGGTATCCTTTACATGATTTTGCAGAACCAACCCCAACAGCCCCTGGCTGCTGTGTGGTTTTTCTAGGCAAATACGTACAATAGTTTGCCATTGCTCTGGACAGTCGGCTTTCTTGATCTCACTTCATAAATATATATATATATATATATATATATATATATATATATATATATATATATATATATATATATATATATAAATCAATGTTTGTGTGTTTGTTTCACCCCTATAGACTCGGAAACTACTGAACCGATTTAGCTGAAATTTTCAGGATATGTTTGTTGTGATACCGGATTTTGAACTGTCGTGGTTTGAAATTCAACCTGTCACTGTTAGAGATAGGTGACCACAATTAATGCCAAAATATACGCAACTAATATTTATAACTTTAGTGATTTCTAATTATAGCCACGTTAGTAATTGCGCATGCGCCGTATTTACCATTCACCGGCGAGTTACGTGCAGCCAACGCCTTCTCTAATACTAATACATAGAGTAGGTCGTGGTACAGCAAACAAAACTATCTCTATATTTGCCACAATAACAATATTAAATACGATTTCCATTTTCTGTTTTTTTTTTTCAAACAACCTTCGATGGGGGGGGGGGGGGGGGGGGGGGAGGACGAGAGGACTATCTCGACGTCGGGGGAGACAGTGACTGCGACATTAACTTCATTAACCGTGTTAGACACGTGCGATTTCTATTTCATTAATATATCTGGAGTATCTGTCTACGAGAAAACAATTGCCTGCGGTTTTGAATTGTGTTTTAATCGCGACACAGTGGTAGGGACACATATGTCTAATAGTTGTGTTCTCTTTTCGTTGTTCCGATTAAGTGGCTGCTTGGTCGAATGGTTAGAAAACTGGGTTCAAGTGCGGTAGACCTGGGTTCGAATCCGCAGTAGTTAATTTTTTTTTACCCCGGACTAAAATAATATCCTCATCTGCTCTGTCGTGGTGACAGCACTAGCCATGTTGCCTTAATATAAAAAAAAAAAAAAAAAAAAAAAACAGTAAATGGGTAAACCATTTGATAATTAAATTTGACCATTTCGCATACTTATGATTGCATTGTTAAACTTTCCGATTGCATGGTTACGCTGAAATTTTATAGATTTTTATTTATTTTCATTTAGATTTAGTTATTTCATCTGTGTTGGAATTTTAAGCTGTGCTGTTTACAATGGCGTTCATTTCCTAATTATGGTGTTTTTTTCCTGTGTTCATTTGCTTTTCAAGTGTTGTTTTCTTTCCTCCCAAATACTTCAATGTGGGAAAGAGTTGTCGGTGAATTTGGGGGGGGGGGAGGGGGGGGGGCAAACTATTAACTGAGAGAGCTTTAAGTCACAGTAACTGCTTTACCCACTTAAAGTAGCAGCAGCAGTAATAGTTGTGGTTGGGCTGTTACATCATAGTGCTCTCATGTGAAGACCGCCGGTAAGGTTATGGCGTTCTTCTGTCGGCAAGTGAAATTATACATCCTAACCTGACCAGTCTGTGGCGACAGCACTAGCCATGCGGAACTAAATCTTCTGGCTCACGACTCTCTGTCTACTCCGATGGTAACACAGATAGCAGTGACATTATTTTAGTAGTTGTACTGGTACTTGAAGGATGATGTGGTAAATATTTCACTAGCCCTATTCACTACCTTTTACAATTCCTGCTCCTTATTTTAGTCTAGATGGACAGGTATGTCAATGTCAGTTACAGCAACAACAAAATATCGCCAGTTAGTGATTTTCAAATCCTTCGAAGAGGGAGAGAGAGCAGTAGTCGGTGGAAGAGGGGAGGGGAGGGGGTAATGACTTAAATTTAAGAGAACTTAAAGAGCTTTACACGTGATTTTCAGGTTCTCATTACCTAATTTGTTTATATTTTACTAACGCTACCTCCGCTTTTCTATTTTTTACGACTTACTTTGTTATTTACAAGTACAGTTGTAGCTTTACTTCCGTCTCCTATAAAAATACAAACAGCTTTAGCATGTGATAACCAAATAACCAATTTTGTAACCAGTTTTATTAGCTGTGGTTTAGCTGTTGCTCTGTACATCGCTAGCGTGAAGCGAAGACACATTTCTATGTTCTCTATTTTCCATGTAGTCAAATTACGCCACAGCAACGCGTGGCCGGGTACAGCTAGTATATATATATATATATATATATATATATATATATATATATATATATATATATATATATATATATATGACGCAGCCTATATGTGATAAAATAGTTAAGATAAAATATACAGTACAACTTTACATTTGTGGCTGATAGTTGCTGGCAATACCGAAAAATTTCATCTTGAAAAGGACGGGAAGTGACGTCTTAATTTAAAAATGAATTGTTTTTTGCATTTTCTTGAACCAAGGAAGTAAAGAAATTGAGGTGTAGAAAAAAAAGACACTTCAGAAAATCAGTACGACATTAACCCAAGCTATACACCGCGTAAAGGATAGGATTCTACATCTAACTCCTGTGCAGACATAAGCAGAAGAACGAAAGAAGAAAGATATCAGCCAGCGTGGTTTTGTTGTCTATGCTACTGCATGGAAACGAGGGAATTTGAGTTCAATCCTCAAAAGAAGCAGTATTTTCCCCTTGCCAGTATTGATTTTTGGGGGAGCCAATGCCATAACATTTGTTTACAGGAAATCTTTAGAGATGCCTGGAAATTAAAGGCGATGAAAAGAAAATTAGCCACCCATTTCGTAATAATTATGATGAAGATGGGCCGTCGGTGAAATGTGAATTAACATACACTAGCTCGGCTCGGTAAAATGTGATATTATTAAAGCTGACTTTCCTGTTGCAAACTATTTAGCTTCTAATTTTAAATCTATGCTGGTATAATTTAGCAAATTTCAAAATAACGTCCCTTTTATATTCTCTCCAGAGTAAGCAGGTGTTAAAGGAAACTAATAGACAGCAGGACAGACTGGCATATGAATGAAACTGATATATGAACGGTCAGATGCTGTGAGTGTTCTTTGGTTGGGAGTAAGTGTACAGCCGAAGGCACAAATGAATCATTATGCTAAACACTAAAACAAAAAGGGGGTGGGGGATGTTACCGCGGGGTCAGGCAGAGTCACTCCAGGGGCGCGACGAGACGGACGTACTGACAATGATACTGGACCATCGGAAGTGGAACTCTTTGCCGGCTTCTAAAGATGGGAACGGGAAGATTATGGGGTTGTTCTGAGTGCTATGATGTCGGTTTTGAAATCCACTCAACAGTTTGGATTATAACAGAATGCTTTATCATTATAGTACCTTTCAGCCTATCCAGACGATAACATTAATGTCTGCTACAGGAAGGCACGAGAAAGACAACTCATGGCGATCGTCAGTGTATCTAGCAAGACACAATCGCCTTAAAACAAAAATATTCTTCAACAATTAAGGAAAGGATTTCAGGACAATTGTTACCAAAAATTTTATTTTTTAAATTTACAGATTTAGAGCAGTTATTTTATAATGGTCATTTGAAGGGATACATGTTATTACATTTGCATACTTTATGTGTAAAAAAAAAAATCATGGTTGTCATGGCAATAACCGATATCTTAATGGGAAACAAACTGTACTTAGAATCCTAAAATGTTAACAAACAGAAATATAGAGATGTGACAAAACTGACTTTTAAACTTTTTTAAAATCTTATAAAAGTGTATGGGTTGGTGTCTTCAGTATTAACTTTTCAATGCTAAATTGTTTACAAATGACATAAATTTTGTTTGTAATCTTTTCTACGAATGCAGAACTTTACAAAAACGAACACATTGAAAAAGTAATATTTTTGTCATAAATTGGAAAAAAATGCCGTGTCACTACACCCCTTAATATGCTTCTTCCCAAACATTTAGCAACTAACCTGTCTGCAGTCATTTTCTTGTCTTCATATCTCCTTACCGATTTTACTGCTCTATGCACCACGGATATATGTTAGGAAGGGGTGGGGGGGGGGTGGGGAGGTGGGGCTGGGGCTGCCATATCCCAATTATTTTATAAAGGGAATTAAGTGCCCCCTTTAACCATTTACGCGGCGTACGTGGCTTTGATAGTATACTACTGCTTTGGCGTTGCGAGTCCGACTCGTAATTCCAACGAAGAGCGATCGAAACTCACTGTTGGCTACGTGAATCTTTATCCTTGTATGGGGCGTCGCAGGTCGACCCAGTCTAAAATGGGTACTGGGATGTATGTGCTGGGGAAGTAAAGCCGGCAGGCGTAATGCTGACCACATTACCTATCTAGTGCCGATTGGTCTGAACAAATATAGGTGTTCTTACCCTATGCCTAAAGGCGTGAAAAGGGATCTTTACTTTCTTTATTTTTAACCATTTACAAATTGTTTTTAACTTATGTGTTTGTAGATTTCATGTATAATAAATATAACAGGCCAAATGACACATCCGAGCGCACGCGTGTGTGTGCCTCTGGCGTTCGTCGTCATAAACGTCTACAACCTTCTGTCTCCTATACTGTCAAGTATTTCTGACACAAATGTTGTTTCATGCCAAATGTGACACTGCCCAGCATCCTCTCCTTTGATTTCCAATACGCCAGCTAGGTTCCATACAACTTCCTGCTGACAGGAAGTCATTCTGTTGCCTCCTTCACACTTCAGCCAGTCACGGGAACGATCTTTGTAGCAATCATTAGCGAGTGTTACTTTATCAGTTCTACAATCATTCTTCTGCCCTTGCTGCTGCTGCTTTGGCTCTTTAAAAGGTGGCTAGCACTCTTTTTTTTTCAATTTACAGCGTAGAAGAGACATCTTATTCAAAGCATATTTATTCCAACTCTGTGCTACCAGTGCTAGACATGGTCACTCACAACAAACCATAAAAGAAAATTAGTAACCAGGGAAATGAGATGTCTGAGAAGGGCTGTAGGAGTGACCATAAGAGAAAGGATCAGGGATAAGATCATAAGAGAACAAGTCGGCACAGAACCAATTCTGGATTACATACAAAGACAGCAAGTGAAATGGTTTGCCCACTTAGAGAGAATGCCTTGTGACACCATACCATACAAAGCATACATGGAAAGAGAAGAAGGACGTAGAGCACGGGGTAGACCAAGAACAAGATGGAAGGATAACATCAGAGAAACTCTACAACAGCACGATGTGCCTATGGTCGAGGCAGCCAGAAGAGCTAGAAAGAGAACCTTATATCTCCCTCGACACCCACAGCGATAAAAGAGGAAGTGAAGAAGAAGACAGCGTAGTTTCAATATCTTCAGGCCCAAGATATCTGATTTCCACAATCCAAAAGCAAAAGTCGACAAGTTCATCAATAGATGCATTATCATGCACCCTGCTGACATTTATTCCCCACACACTGCCCCCGTTGTCCATCTGACATGTCCCAAATGATATGTTCATTTGAAGCGAGCATACCAGATCTCTCGAGTCTGCACAGCCTTTCATAACATGCTCGTTAGAGGCAAACAAGTTTCCGACATTTTGGCGCCTATATAAATTTCAGCTTTTTGTTCTGCAGCCATCTTCCATACAATTCTAAAATGCAGACTAACAGAACGCAGAAGCCCCAACTCCACGCACTAAGGACACATAGTGCTTGAACATTTTCACATATGGTACATAATCCTTATTTGTATAGACTTGTTACTAATGTTTATTCTTCCTCTCCTCCTTCCACTCTTCTTTCTTCTTGTCTTTCTTCTTCTTCTTCTTCTTCTTCTTCTTCTTCTTCTTATTCTTCTTCTTCTTCTTCTTCTTCTTCTTCTTCTTCTTCTTCTTCTTCTTCTTCTTCTTCTTTTTCTTCTTCTTCTTCTTCTTCTTCTTCTTCTTCTTCTTCTTCTTCTTCTTCTTCTTCTTCTTCTTCTTCTTCTTCTTCTTCTTCTTCTTCTTCTTCTTCTTTTTCTTCTTTTTCTTTTTTTCTTCTTCTTTTTCTTTTTCCTCTTCTTCTTCTTCTTCTTCTTCTTCTTCTTCTTCTTCTTCTTCTTCTTCTTCTTCTTCTTCTTCTTCTTCTTCTCTCTTCTTCTTCTTCTTCTTCTTCTTCTTCTTCTTCTTCTTCTTCTTCGTCTTCTTCTTCTTCGTCGTCTTCTTTTTCTTCGTCTTCTTCTTCTTCTTCTTCTTCTTCTTCTTCTTCTTCTTCTTCTTCTTCTTCTTCTTCTTCTTCTTCTTCTTCTTCTTCTTCTTCTTCTTCTTCTTCTTCTTTCTTTTTTTTTTTCTTCTTCTTCTTCTTCTTTCTTCTTCTTCTTCTTCTTCTTCTTCTTCTTCTTCTTCTTCTTCTTCTTCTTCTTCTTTCTTCTTCTTCTTCTTCTTCTTCTTCTTCTTCTTCTTCTCCTTCCCCTTCTTCTTCTCCGTCTTTTTCTTCTTCTTCTTCTACTTCTTCTTTTTTCTTCTATTTCTTCTTCTTCTTCTTCTTCTTCTTCTTCTTCTTCTTCTTCTTCTTCTTCTTCTTCTTCTTCTTCTTCTTCTTCTTCTTCTTCTTCTTCTTCTTCTTCTTCTTCTTCTTCTTCCTCTCTTCTTCTTCTTCTTCTTCTTCTTCTTCTTCTTCTTCTTCTTCTTCTTCTTCTTCTTCTTCTTCTTCTTCTTCTTCTTCTTCTTCTTCTTCTTCTTCTTCTTCTTCTTCTTCTTCTTCTTCTTCTTCTTCTTCTTCTTCTTCCACTCTTCTTTCTTCTTATCTTTCTTCTTCTTCTTCTTCTTCTTCTTCTTCTTATTCTTATTCTTCTTCTTCTTCTTCTTCTTCTTCTTATTCTTCTTCTTCTTCTTTTTCTTCTTCTTCTTCTTCTTCTTCTTCTTCTTCTTCTTCTTCTTCTTCTTCTTCTTCTTCTTCTTCTTCTTCTTCTTCTTCTTCTTCTTCTTCTTCTTCTTCTTCTTCTTCTTCTTTTTCTTCTTTTTCTTTTTTTCTTCTTCTTTTTCTTTTTCCTCTTCTTCTTCTTCTTCTTCTTCTTCTTCTTCTTCTTCTTCTTCTTCTTCTTCTTCTTCTTCTTCTTCTTCTTCTTCTTCTTCTTCTTCTTCTTCTTCTTCTTCTTCTTCTTCTTCTTCGTCTTCTTCTTCTTCGTCGTCTTCTTTTTCTTCGTCTTCTTCTTCTTCTTCTTCTTCTTCTTCTTCTTCTTCTTCTTCTTCTTCTTCTTCTTCTTCTTCTTCTTCTTCTTCTTCTTCTTCTTCTTCTTCTTCTTTTTTTCTTCTTCTTCTTCTTCTTCTTCTTCTTCTTCTTCTTCTTCTTCTTCTTCTTCTTCTTCTTCTTCTTCTTCTTCTTCTTCTTCTTCTTCTTCTTCTTCTTCTTCTTCTTCTTCTTCTTCTTCTTCTTCTTCTTCTTCTTCTTCTTCTTCTTCTCCTTCCCCTTCTTCTTCTCCGTCTTTTTCTTCTTCTTCTTCTACTTCTTCTTTTTTTTCTTCTATTTCTTCTTCTTCTTCTTCTTCTTCTTCTTCTTCTTCTTCTTCTTCTTCTTCTTTCTTCTTCTTCTTCTTCTTCTTCTTCTTCTTCTTCTTCTTCTTCTTCTTCTTCTTCTTCTTCTTCTTCTTCTTCTTCTTCTTCTTCTTCTTCTTCTTCTTCTTCTTCTTCTTCTTCTTCTTCTTCTTCTTCTTCTTCTTCTTCTTCTTCTTCTTCTTCTTCTTCTTCTTCTTCTTCTTCTTCTTCTTCTTCTTCTTCTTCTTCTTCTTCTTCTTCTCCTTCCCCTTCTTCTTCTCCGTCTTTTTCTTCTTCTTCTTCTACTTCTTCTTTTTTCTTCTATTTATTCTTCTTCTTCTTCTTCTTCTTCTTCTTCTTCTTCTTCTTCTTCTTCTTCTTCTTCTTCTTCTTCTTCTTCTTCTTCTTCTTCTTCTTCTTCTTCTTCTTCTTCCTTCTTCTTCTTCTTCTTCTTCTTCTTCTTCTTCTTCTTCTTCTTCTTCTTCTTCTTCTTCTTCTTCTTCTTCTTCTTCTTCTTCTTCTTCTTCTTCTTCTTCTTCTTCTTCGTGGACTTGAATATTTGTTACAATTGTTCAAATGTGAAATTAAAGGACAATACTTGTGATTTACAGAGACCATAAAGCGGTTTATGGCCCGACCCGTCTCTACTGAAGTTGGGACTTGACAGGCGACTAATGATTAGCAGAGTACACCAGTATACCAATGTCTTGACTAACTGACAGGACTTAATATGTCATAGTACATGTGAATAAAGGAGTAGGTAAGTAAATAAGTAAAAGATAATTTACCATACCTTCAGGCGTATTGGGCACAGAGGGCTATACTTTAAAGACCAGTCAGTACCACTTCCCACCCCTTTTTCTTTTAAAAATTTCTCGCACACACACACAAAAGTAAATAAAATAATGAATTAACTTTATGTAAACGATAAAGAAAATCGTCAGTATTCATTAGAAAAAAAAAATTCAAGATTTAATTTTAGCTTCCTCAGATCTTAGTGGACGAGACACACTGTCAGTTTGTTGTTGTTGTGTGTGTAAGAATGGTCACATCCCTAAGAAACCTGGTTACATTATTTCCAATATATAATAAACACACAATGTATTGATTGGCACTCATAGAAAGAAGTAAAAAGATAAAAGGACACACTAGACAACACGCAAATCGAAAGCTATATTTACCGTGCTGAGAATCGAACCTGTCAACTCCAAATGGCATTTGAGCCTCGCTAGGGAAACAAGCGTACTAAGAGCATGACCACTGGGCACTCCTACAACATTTCTTTCTTTCTTTCTTTCTCTCTTCAGGGACCCCTGTGTGAGTAGGCTCTCTGCGACTAGACGACTAAATGTTTTTCTGCATACAGTCAGCCTAATTCTATGTGACAGTTTATTTTGTTTCAAGCAGTAACTCTATTAAATTTTAAGACAATTACATCCACATAAAATGGCTGCAGTTTGTATACCACGACTGTGTTATCAACACTCCTTTTTACAGCTCAGAATAGCTCTCACATGTCACTGAAGAATACTTGGCATTAAATGGCAAAACAAGATCTCTAGCACTAAATTATTGGAAAGAGCAGATACTTCAACGTTTTCTTAATGGTCAGCCTTCCAAGGCTCAAATGGCTTGGTCACACCTCGGGAATAGAGGTTGGTAGAGTCCCTAAGGACATCCTCTATGGTGAGTTGCAGATGGTTACAAGGTGTCGTGACAGGCCTCTACTGTAATTTAAAGGTTATGTAAGCGGTATATGAATGTTACAGGTATTGATATTTTTCAAAGAAACGAAATACTATGGATCGTGTTGTGGGGAGAAAAAAATAAAAGGGGGAAAAGGGGGCGGGGTCAATCAGGAAGGGAATGATAATGAAGGAGCAAATGATTGCAGACAAAATGAGAGCTGAGTCTAAAAAGAAGCGCACGTAATGCATATGATAACAACAGCGATCCAGAAATCTCATTCTGTAATTACTATCCCAAGAAACTCATCATGGAAGCCAACTGGCATCTTGAAAGATCTTAACATCAAGGAAGATTGGCTAATAAACAGCATCCTGTCGCGGAAGCTGAAATATTTTGGTCATATCAAGCGCCACGACGGATTGAAAAAAAATTATAGCAGAAGGCATGGTACTAGGAAGGAGGAACAGGAGGACAGGAAGATGGGCACAGGATATAAGTGACTCCTTGAGTATGAAAGTACATGAGGCGGGAGAGACGGAGTTACTTTTAGTTAGACCGTTTTGAGAGCGACGTTCTGCAAAGGACTTGCTACATGAAGATGATGATAAATTGTGAAAAACATTTTCCTAACGCAAGCGGGTCTTATTAGTAACACTCACCCTCGTCATTGGCAGTCTGTGCCGTGTCTCCTCATAGCACAATAAACATTATCATCTGGACAGACGAAAAGGTGACAACAAACAAGAACCACTACAGCCCATTTATACTTTTAAATTAAATACTGATGCCATAGTGGTAATAAAAAATGGAATGGGCATTATATAGACAGAATGGCAAATAGCAGACGTAAACACTGGTTATACAAAGGAATAGATTGAATATAGAGACCGTAAACGGCGGAGAAATAATAAAAACGCAGATCTACAGACATATAAAGTCACAAACTGGACTGAGAAAGTCAGTCAGTGAGAGAAATAAATGAAGGCGGGTAATATCTGAACAAGGGGAAATACTAAATAAGAAGATAAGTTGATCATAACTGTCAAAGGTATTTTCAGTGGGGTTTTTTTTTTTTTAATATTTCTAATTACATTTAACGCAGCTGAGTTGAAAGTAAAAAAAAAAAAAAAAAAAAAGTATAAATTACTCACACAACCATCCAGAAATTGGAAACACGGTCTAACTTCATACTGATATCCTTTAGCTAATCTTCAATAAACAGTGTCAACAAATCAGTCTTTAAATACTGCACCTCTGATGTAGTTTTTTTTAAACTCGTCTCTCCTAACAGTAATATGAGAAGTGAACTGGGTTGAAGGGTATTATAATGTGTTATGCAGCCTGTTCTTCTACATCATAAGAGATGCAGATCATTGGTTGGTTGGCACCTGGCTTTCCAGACGATTGTGTTATGGGAAGGGATGGGAATCAAACCTAATGACTTTGCGATAGCACAATGCCTGGGTAGTGGTGTAGAGATCACCTGTTGCTCATCCATCA
>CAJHNH020001469.1:297500-325000 GCA_905116865.2 Candidula unifasciata
TGCCACTACGTGATCTCACTTCGTTACAGTTAGGTAGTTGGCTTCAAAGACGGCCTCTCATTGAATATCTGCAGTAGCACAGTGATTCCTGGACTATAGTGTAGCGGCTAGACACTCTTATCCAAAATACTTTGGTTCTCAGGCTGACCCAGGTACAAGTCTACTTAATCCACCGGATCGCAAATTATTCATCCCCAGGTGCCTAACGGCAGAACTGGTTGATGATGATGGTGATGATGATGATGATAACAAAACAAAAAACACACTGTGCGGGACAACAAAACAACACACTCTGCGTCCGTAATGTACCTGGAATCCCTCATCCCATCTTATCACTGCACAAAATCCCTCCCAATTTTTCAACACCCCTGAGATATTAGACTGTCCCGTGACCTTTGACTTGGGGGGACTAGGTAGACAAGAACCCTGACCCAGAGTGGGCACCAGGTACAGTCCAGAGAAGTAAAAGCGGCTAGCGTATGCTGACCACATCATCCACCAAGACCCACTTGGTCTGCACAATATAGATTCAGCTCTGTTTGTTCATCAGGCCTGAAGGCGTGGGAAAGGATCTTTACATTGTTAATACTTTTGCGTGAACTAACCGAGAACTGTGAATCTGCAACCATGGTCAGACTGCAAAAACAACAAGTTAAACGGGTTGTTGCCAAACAAGAACACTACGCGGGTAGTCAAAGAAGAAAAATAAAATAACACAAAACTGGTGTCGTCAGCCGCAGCCGGATATACTGTCTAGGGGTTCTGAACATTTATGGACTGAGTGGTTCGATATGCATTGAGGATAATATGTCGACTGAATAACTAACTAACTTTATATTGGTTAGATGTTTTCCTGTGATCGAAATAGTAAAGTTGTTCAAATATTAATATTATGCGATTTTTGTTTTAAAATTTGTATTAATTTTATTTCGCTTTCCGGTCGACCCAACCTAGTATTGTTACCAGGATTTGTCACTGGAAGTAGAGGCAGCCTCGTGTGTGTGTGTGTGTGTGTGTTTTTGTTTGTTTGTAATGGATATGGTGTGGGTGTCTGTGTGTCGTTTGTTTTGGTTTGGAAGATTACCTGTTGATTCATGGGAAGTAAAAGTGTCACGTGTCCCATACGATTTTCCTATCCACATAAAGCGTAGATGTCAGAAATAAAATAAGCTTGTTTACTTACCACGTTCTCTATGGTAGCGGTTCTCAAACTGGGAGGAGACAATGCGTGTGACAGAGGTTCGCGCCAGTAATAGATACATGTTGTCTAAACATTGTGAAATTATTACAGAAAAACGTTTAGGCTATACTTATTTCTTTCCTACTTTCTTAAGGATCTACAAGGCTTAGATTCCTCGAAGTTTTATTGCAGCCAACAATACTTTTCTTCGTCCATCTCGGTGAAACAAAAATAAAGCCCTAATTCTAAATGTCAAATTGCTTACTGTTTGAAAACAGATTTTGTTTGTTCGATTGTTCTGTGATTAGCCCATCCGCTAAAGATGTTTTAAATAGCTGTTGTGTTACAAATATTGTTTTAAACAGCGGACACCGCCAAATGCAGCTGGTGTTGAACTCGTCAAATTGGATATCGGTCTGAGATTCGACTGTGTTGTCTTACAGGGTTTTCTTTACCCATGTATAGGAATTCTCTTTGAAGTTATTTGTTTATAACTGTCATGTTATTTTTAGTAGTTCTCTTTATAACATTTAGCGTAATAATAATAATAAATATCATCATAATAATAATATTGTAATATTAATATTAATAATGTGTTGAATGACAAATAAATATCCTAATCTACTTAAAACATAGGCACTGAAAAATGGGGCGCCAGCAACTTGAGGAACTAATAATTTTTAAGAAGCAGCTAACAACGCCGCCCCGCTTACAAAATATAGATTTTCTCGTTTTAAATCATTTATTCATGCATTTCATATTAGTTCAAAAATATTATTATAATTATTGTGGTTATTCACCCCCCATCTTTGGAGTAATGTTCAAACGATTTAAGCAATGTTTAACAGCAATAAAAACAAAGTAATATTCTTTTTGTTTTGTCTTTTTGTGTAAAATCTTCTTCTAAAAATGAACAAACTTCTTTCCACTCTTTTTTTTTTTTTTTTCAATATGTTTATTGGTTCAAAACATCAGATACAAATTCTCTTTACATAAACAAAAGCAAAATTAATAAGGTGATGTGCGAAAAATGATGATGGTTTGTACCGTTTCTCACTGACATTTCACAGAAAATAGAGACAGGGGGAGGCAGAGAGGATCAGTGGGTTCGAGGAAAGCTGGGGCTGTTGGGTCTGTCAGCGGAAACGGTACATTTCGATGGTAATGTTTTACAGGTTTTAAGATATGCATATATTTACAACAACAGAGTGAGTGGAAAGGGAGAATTAAAGAAAGAAGGGAAAAGGGAGAAGAGAAAAGGAGGCACGAAAGCGTAAGCGGATAAGGGAAACAAAGGATGAAATGGAAATATAAATTTTTTTTTGAGGGAGAAGCAGCGGGATATATTTACATGTGCCTTTCGGCTATTATTAAACATTTTAAACAGAAAAAATATTTTTAAAACGATGATAATGTGAAACAACATTATTTTGAGTCTTTCCACTCACTTTGTGTTTGGATTTTGGCTTAAACACAATCAGCTATTTTTCTCATAAACAGGCTAAAATCTGAACAATTTACACATTTCTGCAGTGAAAGAAAAATTGTTGTTACCACGATAAGAATAACCACAATACGGCGAAGCAACAATTCTCTGATCAGTTCTTAGGCCTGGGTTGTGAAGCCAGCTTTGAAATCGTGATGTCAGATCCGAGACCTGCTTTCCATTGTTCGAGTTTCCTACGGTATGCATCTGGTGGTGACTGTTGCAGGAGCGGCGAGTCTGCCGGGCCGGGCTCTGTGTGAAAGTTGCCCATGGTTAATATTGCATCCGGCGCAGTCCGGTGCAGTTTCCGATACCGCCACCGGTTTTGACAGTGCGTGTTGAAACAGGCCACAGCCAGCTCCAGATTTTTATAAGGCCGTACAGCTCGAACGGGAATTCCCGTTCTTGTGCAAGAATTGAGTCCCTCTGCGTCCACAGTTTTTATCGAGGAGATGTATACGCAAATTAAACTACAGTTTCATTAATTTTCGACATTTGTTTTTAGAACTATACGTCATTTTTAAGGTAAATAAGTGTGCCGAATAAATATAACAATAAAGGCTCTTACAAACAAAAATGCTTTTGCTACAGTCAACATGAACATAAACATCAGTATCGTTTAGATGTAAACTAAAAGTTGTTCCAGCAAAAGTAAAGAAATATCAGTGCTAACTCTTTGATTCTGAGAGGGTATTGTTGCATCAGAGGAGCGGGGGGGGGGGTGGGGAGGGGGGGAGGAGTGACATTTGTACTTTATCAAATTTAGCGCATAAAAATACTGCTATGAAACATGCACATATCATACATAGCATAAATATAAATATTTGATGGTTATTATTATTATTAGTAGACTACCATAACATATAATTATACTGTTATTTAATAATTAGTAAACAAGCACAATCAGTATGAAATTAATATGTGCAATACTTTTTCACCAAGAGTAGTTTTCTTAACAGTACTTATAGCACTACTAAATATGTATCCTCAAGGTACAAACAGCACAAACAAATTTGTCCAGTTTCATCTTGTTGGATGAAATCAATTCCTTACCATTGCGAATTTCTTGTAACAAATATGCATAGGAAGTGGATGAACTACCAGAAGTTTCTGCAAGAGTTTACAGCCAGTGTTCGCGAAGCAAAGCAAAAGACAGTTTACAAAAATTAACAGACCGTAAAACTGCAAATATGCAAAGGAAGTTGATGAGCTACCAGAATTTTCAGCAAGAGTTCACAGCCAGTGTTCGCAAAGCAAAGCAAAAGCCAGTTTACAAAAATTAACACAGACCGTAGAACTGCAAAAATGCAAAAGAAGTCGATGAACTACCAGAAGTTTCCGCAAGAGTTTACAGCCCGTGTTCGCGAAGCAAAGCAAAAGCCAGTTTACAAAAATTAACACAGACCGTAGAACTGCTAATATGCAAAAGAAGTCGATGAACTACCAGAAGTTTCCGCAAGAGTTTACAGCAAGTGTTCACGAAGCATAAGTCAAATGGTTAAGGATTAATATTATTAGTTTACTGCTACAACATATAAATATACTGTTAGTCAACAATTAGTAAAGAGGCAAAGAGTCACTTCCTGTGAGAGGTTAGATAGTGAATTAAATATTATTTTCATCCACTTACCTAGAGCTCCGAAATATCTTGACACAATTTATCCACAGTGTGGTTGCACCATTTATGCACAGTCAATATGAAAGCAATAGTTTTCTTCAAACACAAGATAGTTTGCACCTGACAACTGTCCATATTTTCCAGAAATGGCTTCTAAATTACCTGTTTATATTAAAGTAGAAAAGTAATAAACAGCCAGTTCCCTAAAATCCGAACTACTGACTAGAAACAGTGACACTGACACACACATCACAACACGGCTGTCTTCCGTGAATTAAAATTAAAATTAAAATTGCTGTGTATCCACTTCAAAATATCCATTTGTAGATTTGTAATACGAATACGTTTAGAACACAGGACTTTGTAAGCATATTAATATGTCACACAGTGCAACATGGTAACGCTCCCAGTAACCTAATTTCGAGGGGGACTCCAAAATGTACCGTGATTCAGTTGTGAGGACTGAATAATTAGAGAAGGGCGTGAAACAGGCTAAGGCTTTCTCTTTCACGTCTTTGTTTTCCCAATCCCACTGCTTCCAACTTTTTAGAACAGACGGTTTTCATCTTGAGGATTTAAGGTGGCGTGACTTATGCATTCGTCAACACCAACTTTTCGTGTTATAATTTTTTTTTTTTTAATCCCGAAAGATGTATATTTCCATCACCTTAACAAGAATTCGAACCATGTTTTTATCGGAAAGCGCTTAACGCTCTAATCCGTTTTGTCGTCAACTCATCTTCGCGGAAAGATTACAATATTATTCAGACAAGTAGAGACAGTGACTTTACATAGGTTTCAGAGTTTGACTGTTTGTGATAAAGGAATACGGTAACATGGGATATTAAAGATGGCTTTGAAATCATATGCCCCTGTGTAACGATGCTCTAGTTACTAACTGGCTATCACCATGGGCTGTGATTTCCATGTCTCCTAAGATAACACTATCATCTGGAATGTCTTTAAAAGCCACCAAATAAACTACTCAAAAATAGTAAAGTCAAAAATTCTCGCTATTGCATATCTTGTTGTTTTGTGTGTGTGTGTGTGCCAGGACTTGTGGGCTGATAGACTTGCATGTAAGACTACTGTAAAAGCCGCACAAGCCATGGACCAGGATGATATACTGAATGCTCTAAGAGATTAAAGACGTTTGCGTGAACCAACGGAGAACTGAGAATCTGCAACTATGGTCAGACTGCAAGAACAACATGTTAAACGGGGTTTCGCTAAACAAGAACACTACTCGGGTAGCCAAAGAAGAAGAATAAATCAACACAGAACTGGTGTCGTTAGCCGCTACACGCTGCGGCATTTACTGAGGAGGGGATACAAGCACTTATGGACTGAGTGGTTCGACGTTCAATGAGGATAATGTGTCGACTAATTAATAAACATTAGTTTGTTTTGGCTCCAAGGTTGACTCAGCCTGAAATAGATACCTGGTTATGTACTGTAAAGTAAAGGCGGTCGGTGTAATGTTGATCACAACCCTTATTGAGTTCCTTTTGGTTTATAACATATCGATCTAGTCGTATTTGGTCAAGACCCCTGAAAGCTTGGAAAACGGTTCTTTTACTGTAATATTAATCAGCAGGTCAGTGAAATTCGTTTCCTGTGCCTCGCTTGGTACAATTCCTAATGACAAATGGCGCTTGTCTCACATTCAAACGATATCTTCTTGTGGGTTCCGGGACCCATTTTTAGGGGGTGGGGGGAATCGATCCACAACCCACTATGATGGATGACGAATAAGACGACTAATAACGAATTTGACGAAATGTGTTTGCTGAAGCTGTCCAGTTATCATAGTCTAGGTAACAAAAAACCACATACGTAAAACCAACTGACCTTTTAAATTCGAACGCAGAAGTACAGAAAAAGTTGACGACTAATAATTTGTCCTATTCTACACAGTACTCATAGAAGGGAACAGACACACACAGAAAGATATATATATATATATATATAGAGAGAGGGGGGGGGGAGATAGAGAGAGATAGAGTAAGATAGAGAACGAACAGACTTTGTTCTCAAAGGGTAGCGAATTGGGCACGCAAGCCTGTCTTACATTCGGCTCTTCCAAATACTCATTTTCATAACATATCAATTGTATTTTATCGAGAGAGAGAGAGAGAGAGAGAGAGAGAGAGAGAGAGAGAGAGAGAGAGAGAGAGAGAAAGAGAGAGAGAGAGAGAGAGAGAGAGAGAGAGAGAGAGAAAGAGAGATAAAGAGAGATAAAGTAAGACAGAGAACGAACGGACTTTGTTCTCAATTGGTTGCAAATTGGGCACGCAAGCCTGTCTTACATTCGGCTTTCCCAAACCCTGATTTTCTTCACAAAGCAATTGTATTTGAGAGAGAGAGAGAGAGAGAGAGAGAGAGAGAGAGTGATAGAGAAAGAGAGAGAGAGAGAGAGAGAGAGAGAGAGAGAGAGAGAGAGAGAGAGAGAGAGGATAACATTAATCCATTTCTTTATTTTGTCCTAAACTGAAAACAATTTGTTGTAACGCAACGCACTTTTGATTAAAACTAGATATTGAATTAGATTTTTATGTCTGTTAGAACATTGCACATCTGCGACAACTTTAACAAAATTACTTTAGCTGTGTTTATTCTCAAAATTGTATTAACTATTCAGAAAACTTCATTTCAGTTTTCTAAAATTTATGTTTAATGGTTAGTGCGATTGATGGCAATACAATGGTCCTAATTCAACCCTCAGATGAAGCATAACGCTCCCCCCCCCCCCCCCCCTTTTTCCATTTTAAATTTAAAACAGCTTTTGTATGGAGCCGCCGTGGAATACCGTTTTGACGCTTGCTTATGGGTCAAATGGTTCTGGGTTAGAATTCGAACAGTCTGACTTTTTTTTTCAAATGGTATTAGCTCCCATGTTGACCTGGCCGTAAATAAGTACCAAGCCAAGGTATGGAAAGTTAATGCGGCCGGTATAATATTGATGATATCACTCACAGAGTGCCGATTGGTCTTTACAAATAGGTCTAGCCCTATATGCCCAATACACCAGAATGCATGGAAAGAACCTTCTCTTCACGCTCTTGAACGTGTAATTCAACATTTCATAAAAGATGGAGCTGTCGCAGAATCCAGCAATTCTGCAGTGGACTTGAATGTTCCAGAAGTTGTATACAAAAGACGGAAAAGAATAACAAATTAGGCCACCGAATGAAAAGAAATCCAGCTTAGAAGAAGACAAACTGACCGATTAATAACATCACACCACAGGATACCAAGCAACCGAATCGAACGTGCCTTAACTCGGCTCATCTATTACATTGTGACTTCTAGCGGCACAGAAAAGGTATTGACACAAGGAGAATAACGCTTCGGGGGTCAACAAAATCTGATGAAATTTGCTACCCAATAATTTTTATAATGTTCTGGGCTTGTCAGATAGAAAAGGGTCGAGAATTAAAACTTCCCAAATATCGGTGACTTCATTATAAGAAAACCAAAAAGGTTGTATCCTCTAGAGGACGTTGCAGAACCAACCCTAACAGCCCCTGGCTGTTGTGTGGTTTCTCTAGGCAAATTTACGTCCAGTAGTTTGCCATTGCTTCTGGACGGTCGGCTTTCTTGATACCACTGTCGAAACCAACGCAAGGCGCATTGCCCGCAGCTGGGATCGAACCTGGCATCCCGGCATTACGAAGCGAAGTGTTCGCATCGACTTAGCCACAGAGCCGACAAGAAAACCAAACAGGGACCTAACATGTGGCAAGCACTACTTGCTGTTAGTTTTTGTGATTTTGTGAAGCTAAGTGGTTATCCTTTTCGATAGTTTTGCTATTTTTCCATGACCCAGGAAGAAAACAAACACTGATGCAACGGGCAGCTGAGAAATATATGGTTCGTTAAGTGTTATTAAATGAGTTTGTTTGTTTGTTTTAGTACCCAAAAGCCATGAGTTGTTAACCCTAAGGCTCGGTATTGTGGATATCGCAATCTTAAGGCCTTGATTCCATTGTAAATATCGTAAATCTGGGAGAAATGTGGCTTTTCTGCCTACCCTCGGGAGTGAACCCGGACCACGAGGAGTTCGTCACCCGGTCTCTGCGCAATCAGGTTTAGCCAACTGTGCTAGAGAGCCGGGCATTAAATGAGTTAAAGAATAGGGCTTTGGTGTGTAAGGGATTTAGGTAAAAAAGGAAAGGACCCCTTTCCGCGCCTTTAGGCGTATAGGACACATAGGGCAGGACCTATATTTGATAGACCAATCGGTAAAAAATGAGTGATGTGGTCAACATCACGCCGGCCGCATTTACTTCCCGGGACTGCACCCGGTACTCACTCAAGGCTAAATCGACCTGGGAGCCAAAGTCATTTTTTTAAAGTCTGGCTTGAGGGATTTAAATGTTTACACAAATGTTCTGACCATATCAACCATCAAGGAAAAGGTTCCTTTATTTATTTTTATTTTTTTATGTGTTATTTATTATATATAGATTGAGGAAACATAATGAAAGCATTCAGCCAGCCAGTGACAATGAATTCAACGATGCTGACAACTAGAGCGAACCACATGCAAAAAGAATCACCAAGAGTCAGAGGGACCCCTAGAAGAAGATGGATTAAAGAACTTAAAAACATCACACCACGGCATACTAAGCAAACGAACAGAATGAGCCTTAGCTCGTCTACCCGTCATCTGTCAAAAAGCCACACATAACGGCATAAAGCAGATACCGACAACAGAAAAAGCACACTTCTAGGGCCGACAGTCTCTCAATAAAATTGGGTAAATTAAAAATAAAATTATATTTTATACACATAAATGAACAGAGTGAAACCTCGAGGCCGTAGAAATATTATATATATTAAAGCAAACCGATAATGTATTAATCGGCACTTAAAGAAGAAGTAGAAAAATAGAAGGACACACTAGACAACATGAAAATCGTAAGCTATAGTAACTGTGCTGGGAATTGAACCTGTCGCCTCTCTTCTCCTCCTACCTTCTCAGTACCATCCTTCTGGAACTCGACACTTCTCAGAAAGGTAATCAACATCATCATGTAGCAGGTCATTTGTAGAACGTCGCTCTCGTCACGGTCTGCCTGAAAAAAAAACTCGGTCTCTCGCCAGCTCTCCCGCCTCATGTACTTTCATACTCAAGGAGTCACTTATATCCTGTGCCCACCTTCGTGTAGGTCGGCCCCTCCCCCGCCGCCCTGACACCATGCCTTCTGCTATTATTGTTTCCAATCCCTCGTAGTGCATGATATGAAGAAAATATTTCAGCTTCAGAGACAGGATGCTGTTTATTAGCCAATCTTCCTTGATGTTCAGATCTTTCAAGATGTCAGTATTTCTCTATTTCTTTGTCCAAGATATTCTGAGAATCTTTCTATAGATAGCAATTCAGCTCAAAAACCCTTATTCTCTTTGTTAAGGACTGGAAGATAGTCCACGACTCAAATCCATATGTGGCTGCAGGGAAGAAGCATGCTCTAAAAATTCTAATTTTGGTCTCCTTGCTGGTGTTTAACCATAGACTTTTAACGCTGTTTAATCTTGGCACTGAAATGACCATCCTCCTTCTAATCTGTCAAGCAGTCTCCATTGCTGTTTAATATAGAGCATAGATAGTCACATTTTGTGGCATTTTCAATTTCTTCATAATTTTTTTTTTTCGGGTGGCAGCCGGTTTTATCTGTGTACATTATTTTCGTTTTCTTTAAATTCAAGAACAGATTTTGATTTTAGAAAGGTATCATCATCATCATCAGTTCTCGTTATGACTAGTGGCACATGAGGCTTCAGAGAGGACTTTCCATGCTTTCCTGTCCTGTGCAATCTTCAATGCAGTTTTCCATGTCAAAGATGCCGCACTCAGGTCATTTTCCATCGTTCGTCTCAATAGAGCTGTTTTGGCAGGTATATCATGAGTCATTCTCATAACGTGGCCAAGCCATTTCCATCTTCTCTTGGTAATCATACTGTCTAAAGTTTCTTGGTTTGTGGTTTGAAGTAGTTTAGTGTTTGATATTGTATCTGGCCAGAAAATTTTGATAATTCTACGTAGACATGTGTGGTGGAAGGTGGACAGCTTGTGTGCATCCTTTTTGGTCATTCTCCAGCATTCCGCTCCATAGAGAAGAACTGGCAAAATGATGCTCTTGTAGAGTCGGAGTTTCGTTCCTCTGCAGTAATTGTTGGATTTCCAGATTTGCCTCATCCTTCCAAAAGCAGCTCTATCTTTGTTCAGACGTGACTGTATGTCTTCCTCTGTCCCTCCTAGTAGGGACGCCACCCTGCCAAGATACGTGAAATGTTCTAAATTTTCAAGTGATTGGTTACTTATGGTCACTAGTTGTTGGTTTGGACTGTTTATCATGATCTTAGTTTTCTTTGTATTTATTTTCAGTCCCACCATTTCTGCTGTGCAGTTTAGTCTGTTACTTTTCTCTTGTATATGTTCATGTTTATGTGATAGGAGTGCTATATCATCTGCAAAATCAAGGTCCTCAAGCGTGGTGAATGGAGTCCATCGTATGCCTCCTAATGTCCTGTCTACTGTGTTCTTTAGTATCCAATCAATCACAAGGTTGAAGAGGAGAGATGACATAACACATCCCTGTCTTACATCCGTCTTTACTGAGAAAGATGTATTGTAATTTTTTGTGCTGCAGGAAAAGTCTTTATAGAAGAGAGCAATTATGTTGACTATTTTTTCTGGAATTCCATAATGTCGTAAAATTTTCCACAAACCGTCTCTATGGACGCTGTCAAAAGCTTTCTCAAAGTCCACAAAATTAATAATAATCTATATACTTCTCTGCCATTCGTTGCATTGTTCTAAAATGTTCCGTATGGCGAAGATGTGCTCTGTTGTTCCTCTGCCCTTTCTGAATCCTGCTTGTTCCACTCGTAGGCATTTATCTACTCCTTTTTCAAGCCGCATTATGATGATTTTACAAAATATTTTGCTTGGTACTGAGAGTAGAGTAATTCCCCTCCAATTATTGCAGTCTGTTAAGTCTCCTTTTCTGGGGATTTTCACTATTGTTCCTTCAGTCCAATCATCAGGCAACACTTCTTTTTCCCAAATATCCTTGAACAATGGTTCTAGAATGCTATCAGTTGTGTTGGGATCTACTTTGAGAAGTTCTGCTGACAATTCGTCTTTGTCTGGTGCTTTGTTGTTCTTTAAAGTGTCTTGTTTGCTTGGTGGTTCAGTAATAATGTCAATGTCCTGAGAGGCTGGTTACATTTCTGGGGTATTTTCAGGATCAGGTCTGTTCAAGAGGTCGGAGAAGTGTTTAGTCTACTGCATGTCTTGTTTTTGTTCTGTGGTGAGCAGTCTGCCTTGGTTATCTCTGATGGGTATGCTGTGATAGTTGTTTCTGTTTCCGCAAATTTGCTGGGTAATTTTGTGTAGGGTTTGTAGATCATGTGCTTTAGCAGCATTTTCTGCTGTTTCTGCAAGATTTTCTATAAATCTTCTCTTGTCAGCTCTGGCACTTTTCTTGGTCATTTTATTTAGTTCACTATATTCTAACATTAGTTTGTCTTTCTGACGTTCTGATTTAGTGTGATTTATGAGGCTCTTTATTATTTTTCGCTTAGCAATATAGTCCATGGTTTGACTACTTATCCATTCTTTGTGGTGTTGTTTCCTGGTTCCTAATATTTTATTGCTAGTTGATTTGTATGTTTCTTTGATCTGGTTCCATCTGTCTTGAATGCTGATTGTAGTTGGAGTTTCTGGGTCACTTGATAGGGTTTGAAATCTATTCTTTTATAGTGACGTTAAATCTGTATTTTTTTTTCATTATTTCTCGACGGGGGAGAAACAAAATTAGGGGGGGGGGGGGGGGGGGTGGGGGGGGGGGTAGACTATTATGCAGTACATACTCTTCTTCTTCTGCGTTCATTTGTTGTGTCCGTTTACAGCATGGCTGCGATATTTGCACCTTTCGGCCAACACATCCGACTTCTGCGGGCATGTGTTGACCGGGTTAGCCTTCCCAGTATATATACTCAATTTCAAACCACAACAATGTATGTCAATAACTATACAATTTCTTTAAAAAAAAATTGGGTCTGATTAATCATTTTTGTGCTGAAAAAATTCGTTGGGTATACGTACTGTTTGGTATACGTAATGTTTTGTATACGTACTGTTTGCTATACGTACTGTTGGGTATACGTACTGTTTGCTATACGTGCTAATTGGTATACTTAATGTTTGGTTACGTACTGTTTGCTATACCTGCTGTTTGGTATACCTAATGTTTGGTATACGTACTGTTTGCTATACGTACTGTTTGGTATACCTAATGTTTGGTATACGTACTGTTTGCTATACGTACTGTTTGGTATACGTGATGTTTGGTACACCTACTATTTGGCATACGTTCTGTGTGGTATAGTCCCAGGACCAGGACTGGATTGAGTACGTACAGAGAGGTACGACTTTACTTTCTTGCCATGTGGTTTCTGGGGCTCCATTTTGGAGAAGAAAGAATAGACTGACTGTTCCCTTCGAAGCATGTCGCAGAATCCGAAAAATTAAGGCGTATTTCATTCAACGTAGATGTGCATCTGCCTGAGAGGTGGGAAACTAACAATCTGCATATTGGTAGGCCAGATAGGTAAAACGGATGTGCACGTACAACTCAAGTTCTGGATCAACAGCCGGTTCTGAGTTAATAGCTGGTGAATGTCAAGAAAAAGGATAGAAATCACTCCACATGATAGCAATCGGAGCAGGAGCAGCTAGCTTTTATCAGTAAGATGGTCCCTCGTCTCAAATTGTTTTGGCCCGATATCCTACACAATTTCAGAGGGTTTTTTGACGCTAGAACCCGATTCTCCTGCTGCATTTAAAGCTTTGCCTTGTTTTCCAGAAATGAATGCGTGTCGAAGCGTTCAGAAACAAATGACAAACTACTGATGGTCAAACAGATTTGCTAAAACCACAAACAGTCAACAAATGCAAGTTTGGGTTTGGAACATCATGTTAAGAGTATGCAACTATTTAGGGGAAGGGGGATGGGGAACATACATACAAGTAAAACAGTAAAAACAAAAGAAGTGTTTGAGAGTTCGACATCGCAGCATAACATAACATCTGAATTTTTACAGGTCTTCTGTACTGGCTATTAAAATAGTGGTAAACACGTTATGTTGTGGTTCACAGCTGCTCTGTCATATCCTCGCCTGTAAGCCAAACGCATCCGGTTTCAGCAACACCCTAATAATTAATTTTTTTAATGACACGCTTATTTTAAAGGGGCGGGGAGTCAAATAATTTCCCAACAAAATGAAGTCGCCGATAAATGATTGACAGTACACGTGACAGAAGGCTGTAAACAAACTTTATGATCAACGCCCCACGGCACAGACCGTGAGAAGAAACACACATGACTCCAACACGATTTAAAAAAAAAAAAAATTTAGTTTTGAGATCAGGTGTCAATTTTTCTAATATAAAATCAGCCGTTTTCCATTTCGTCTGTTTCCCTTTCACCTGGTTCATTCATATTGTCAACTGAAACAATCAGCTGTGAACATCTTATTGAAAATGAAAAGAATATTTACTCAAATAAAAATGTCTTTTTCATCTTGCATTTATGGATATGATTATCAGCATTGAAATTGTGACTGTTTTTTTTTTTTTTTTCACCTTACGTGTCAAGCTAACGTGCTTTAAAAAAAAAATACAACGATTTAGTCAAGGGTAAAGAAAGGTGCATTGTATCTGAAGATAAGTAGCAACCCTACATTAACGGGTCTTTCGATGGATATTAGAGTATAGCTATACACGGGACTCTTCTTCCGTAACGATGATGTCTAAGATTATTCTTTATGGTACGCGTTGATAAAGACTGTGATCGAAATATTCAAGTATCCCTAACTAATGAGAAGTACAAAACTAAGACGTCTGCACAACTAGAACAAATCAGACGAAGTTACTGGCAAGAGAATAGAGCTGATCGTTTGTCAGAGAAGCAACGGTTTCAATAGCATTGATTGATAGGTATATTGTCGTATAAACTGTATGTGGAGAGACATCATTGCCAACAAAGTCATCAAAGTAGTTAATAATTTCTTTTTCTTCTTCGTGTTCACCAGCTGTACACTCTGGCGGAATGTTCTGGTTGCTCGTCCACTACTGAACTGCAGTCCTGCTCCAGAACCTGAGTGTTGAGTGTGCATCAGTTCTACAGATCTCATTCTCTTGAATACAGAATGTTGGTTCCTTGCCTTTCCGGCAGATGCACTCCGATTTCAAAGGAAGCTCACCAGTTAGTCGACTCTTACGACATGCTTTTGGGGAGGCAGTGGGTCTATTCTTGTTTTCCCCTACAATGGGGTCCCGGAACCCACACGGGGGTAGTTAATAATGTTAATGATGATGTCTGATGGATCGTATGTTTAAAAGAAATGTTTTGTGTTAATCTTAACCAGGTAAGTGGATACTGTTTTAATAGTAAAGAGAAGCACATAGAGAATAAAGGAGAATGTCAAAGGAGTAGAAAAAGAAACAGCAATTGAGTTACAATGCGACATCTTCAGCAGAACTGGCCCCTAATGTTTGAAAACAACTAATTGTGACAGTTAAATGGTTTTAAGGTTTAAAGTAACTGAATTGTCTGAAGCGTGGGAATTGGTCGATGACTGTTTTACTTTGACCATGAATGGACAACATATCAATGTTAAAATGCTTTTAAAAATTTCAAAGTCAAAAGTATAAAAATGCAAAGGATGAAAAGAAAAGAAAATAAAAGCCAAATCTCACTAAGCCTGGACTTTTCACAAGCAATCATTTACCGTGGCGTATTTTATTTTAAAACATTGTTTTTGTTTTCTTTGTGACAATTTTTCTGAGCCTTACAAAATAAGGCCAAGTTTAAAAAAAAAAAACCAAGTCAAAACAACGAATCCCGTGTGAGATGAAGGCTTTGTTTTAGCCAGCAGAGATTAACGTAAACTATCAGTCGACCTTGATGTCAGTCGATGTTGAGAACTCTAAAACGGTACACCTTTAAAGTACTAATTCTTATCTAGAAGCATGAATCTTTTCTCCTGATAACATTTTCCACTCTAAGACAAAACTGTCTCACGTATGTTCATTTATTTCCTTGCACGATTTTTCTTGTCATAAATATTTTAAGGCTGTCAAAAGATTCGTATTTGATCTCACGATGTGACACAATAAATCAGGACTGGCTTCTGTGTATGTGTGTGTGTGTGTGTATGTGTGTGTGTGGGGGGGGGGGGTGAAAACAAAAAAAGGAGGATGGGGTGGTTCTGGCGTAAGTAATATGTTTCTTGTTTCTGCAATGCCCATTTCAGAACATTTATATTATCATTTTCCTTGTCCAGATCCCTCTGTTAGTATTCTGTTGTAAACGCAAAGGACCCTAGGGTACAACCACCTTAATTATGTGTGTGCATCATGGCCATCACATCTTGAAAGGGATTTCAGATGAGGATCCCTGCCAGGCCTCTTAGCAAGTCTCCAGGCTTAGCGCTCGTCAGGTTCTATGTGATGTCAGATCAGATAGGCCTCTTAAAATGGTATACAACATTTAGGCTCACACTGCACCTTCCTTACCTGGATCCGGGAACGCCGTTGTTAATATAATAAACAACAGGCCTTCAGTGTACCAATACAATCAGTCAGCGACCAGAGTGAGTCATTTATATAGGTACTACGAAGGCTGGTAATAATGAGTCTCTAACGCTAACACGATTACAAGCTTCTGCGTTAAGTCGTGTCAAGCACGTCTATACCCTACTCGAGAGCAAGCTGGGAGACATAATAATCAGCGTCTCTTAGGAACAGTGGGATAGATACCTTCAGACAGCTGCTGCACAGGAAGATTCCGCACGGATGTGTACCAAGGGCATTGGTTTCTTTTTTTTCCTTTGTGTGTGTGTGTGTTTGTGTGAGTGTGTGTGTGAGAGAGTGTGTATGCGTACGTGCGTGCCTATGTGTGTGTGTGTTTCTGTGTGTGTGTGTGTGTGTGTGTGTGTGTGTGTGTGGGGGGGTTTGGTTAGTACGCCTTGTATCAGACTAAGAAGAGTGCGGTATTGTGTCCCTGGTCAGAAGTCTAACTCCGATAGTGATTGGTTTCCCGATTCCCTGTCACAGTTTGAGCATCTGTAAGATTATGCTGCTCCTACGGCAAGTCTTCTTCTTCTTTTGCTAATTTTTACTTTTGCCGCTAGGCGTAGCAGTTCATCAGAATATCCGCAGCCGAGCCAAAGCTCGCTCTGTCGCTTGATATGCCATGATGTTATGCAGTCTCAAGGTGTCAGTGACTCCTTCGTCCATCCTCTTCTCGGTCTTTCCTGCCTCTTGATGTTTTCATTGTCATGTTGTAACCTCTTTTTGCTGGTGACATTGGTTTCATTCATTAAGTGGCCAAACCAATTAATTCTTTGTTTCTCGATAAATTTTATTCAAAACACACTCGGCCAAGCCACTGAAGACATTCCTGCTTGAGAAGATAATTCACCGGTGTAATATCTACACATTCAGACACTTCTTTACTGCACGGTCATTCCATGATATGTTCAAGATGCGTTTCAGACTTCCCTGTTAGTCTATTATTCTTCGAGACTCTCTTAATTAGACAGCGGGAAATTGTGGCTGTCATTCCAATGCACCGGTTTATTTTTGCTTTTATAAGTTGATGCAGTGACATCAGTTGCAATAATACATGATAACTTCGAATTACAGTATAAAAGGGATATTTGTGTTTAAAAAACAAAAACTTTCAGGACTTACGTAATGAAAACTGACAATGAAATAAAATAAAATCTTCTCACAATGTACATTTTAACAAACGTCGTTAAATTTTTTCTCATGCACAAAATTACTGGATGCTTATGATGCACTTAACTAGTTGTACTTCTGTACCATATTAACAATGAATGTTCTAGTCTGGTGAACAATCATTCCACTGAGAAAACTAAGTAACTGAAAGTACACACAACAGATTACCGGTTTTCTAGACAAAGAGTATCACTATAGGTTCATTAGTTAGCCAAGTGAGCTTCTACTTTTCATGGTATTTTCTCTTACAGACAGTAGATATATCGCTCTTTTGGCTGCTTTTGTCAAAACTGTTGTTTTAAAACCTATTCTTCTTGTTCTTCTTCTTCTTCTTCTTCTTCTTCTTCTTCTTCTTCTTCTTTTTCTTCTTCTTTTTCTTCTTCTTCTTCTTGTTCTTCTTCTTCTTCTTCTTCTTCTTCTTCTTCTTCTTCTTCTTCTTCTTCTTCTTCTTCTTCTTCTTCTTCTTCTTCTTCTTCTTCTTCTTCTTCTTCTTCTTCTTCTTCTTCTTCTTCTTCTTCTTCTTCTTCTTCTTCTTCTTCTTCTTCTTCTTCTTCTTCTTCTTCTTCTTCTTCTTCTTCTTGTTCTTCTTCTCTTTTCTTCTTCTTCTTCTTCTTCTTCTTCTTCTTCTTCTCTTCTTCTTCTTCTTCTTCTTCTTCTTCTTCTTCTTCTTCTTCTTCTTCTTCTTCTTCTTCTTCTTCTTCTTCATCTTTTTTTCTTTTTCTTTTCCTTCTTCTTCTTCTTCTTCTTCTTCTTCTTCTTTCTTCTTCTTCTTCTTCTTCTTCTTCTTCTTTCTTCTTCTTCTTCTTCTTCTTCTTCTTTCTTCTTCTTCTTCTTCTTCTTCTTCTTCTTCTTCTTCTTCTTCTTCTTCTTCTTCTTCTTCTTCTTCTTCTTCTTCTTCTTCTTCTTCTTCTTCTTCTTCTTCTTCTTCTTCTTTTTCTTCTTCTTCTTCTTCTTCTTCTTCTCCTTTTGTACGTCCTATTTTACCGCTTCGGGTCTCGAATAGGAATATAAAGACCTAAATCGTGCTCTTCTGGCTGCTTCGACCACAGACAAATCGTGGTGCTGTAGAATTTCTCTGATGTTATCTTCCCATCTTGTTCTTGGTCTACTTCTTGTTCTACGTCCCTCTCCTCATTTGGTAAATGCCTTGTATGCCTCTGCATGGGGGCAAACCATTTGATTTGATGCGTATGTAGCTTAGAATTAGTTTTGTGCCGACTTGATCTCGTATGACCTTTTTTCTGATGTTAGCTCTTCGTGTCAATCCTGCAGTTTTTCTCAGACATCTCATTTCCATGGTTACTAATTTTCGTTTATGTTTTGTTGGATGTAACCATATCTGGCACTGATAGTAGATGGAAATGAATATGCTTTGTATGCGATGTTTTAATCTTCTTCTGATTCAAAGATGAGGTACTTGAATGTCTCAGGATAAAAGCACAAGTAATTGTACATTGGTAGTGAAAATTACAAAAATACCTTAACGTTTTTTTGGGGGGTTTTCAATTTCCCCCAAAAGCCAAATTTTGCTTCATTGAGTATGATGTTGTATGACCTTATTGGGGTAATGTGTATGTGTGTGTGCGTTTGTGTGAACAAACTAATTAAATAAAGCATGTTTTTAGGCTCGCCTATTTCATAACTCTGAAAAGGAAGTTACTTGTTTCGTTTGCTCGTTTCTCTCACTATGGCTTAGGTTTCCGTTTTAGAGCCGTATGATGATGTTTGTAATTTGACTAGTTTCCTATTTATTTTATAACAGGAGACACCACTGTCAATCGAAAATTAACAACAATAGTTATTTACAAAAAATAGCATTAGTCTGCAAGCAGTGACATACCCGTGACACACGGTGAATGAAATTATTTTCTTTCAGAAAGTTGTCATTTCGTGATCCTGAAATAAAACGAAGAATGCAGAGAGAACAATAACGATTACAGTGGATTACAATGCATACAGATACCTTCTTACTAGTGTCCGAAAATCGTAAATTGTCTAACAATTTTTAGTAAAAAAAAAAAACTTGAAAATTAAGGTCAAATCAGCAAAATATTGAAATCGCATAAAATAACAATGTTTAAAAAAACAACATAAATTCGCTTTTTTTTTAAAGTGGGGGGGGAGGGGGGGGGCAGGGAGTTGCCCATCGCTTAAATCGCACCTTTTTATATTACGATAATGATTTGATGTAAGTAAAGTAACCCTTTTTCACGCCTTAAGGAGAATTTGTCATTTAGGGCTATGTTAGTTGCGTATCCTTTACAGGACGCTGCAGAACTAATCTCAACAGCCCCTGGCTGTTGTGTGGTTTTTCCAGGCAAATTTACGTCCAGTAGTTTGCCATTGCTTCTGGACGGTCGGCTTTCTTGATACCACCGTCGAAATCAACGCAAGGCGCATGGCCCGCAGCTGGAATTCAACCCGGTATCCTGGCATTACGAAGCGTTTGCATCGACTTAGCCACAGAACCGACATATAGGGCTAGACATATATTTTATAGACCAATCTGGTCTTGTGGTCTGCATCACGCCGGATACCTGCAGTGAGTGGGAAACCCAAGAACGTAGAAGGGGTTCACCAGTGTGATGGGTTAAAGGCCAAGGGCGAGTTAAGAGAAAATCCAGGAAAGAGTGTACTAAGAAAGATTGGCTTTTCCCGTGCACGAATGAGCGATTATAAGCGGAATTCTTGTGAATGGAGAGAAATAATCTTCTTGCACTGGTGTTTATACTTAGAGGGTGACATGAGTATAATCAAAATGAAGTGGCTGATACCCAGTTTTAAACTAAGAACAATGTTAGGCATAATGACGGCAAATGTGTACATCAAAGAATCAAATGGTTTGATCATCTGGTCACCAGAATCAAACAAAACCAGCCGGCTTTATGAGATCAGCAGGGAACACGACAAGAAACTAACCGAAAAAGAGGTGGGGGGGGGGGGGCGAAGTACAAGAGACACTATAGAAACTGAATGCGCAACTAGTACAAGAACGCAAGTACATGTAACACATATCTGCGAATATTTACGTAGTGGGACAAAAGAAGAAGAAGATTATTTATAATTCTTTGAGACTAAAAAAATGACATTGTCACAGGAAAAACGGGACATTTGAGTGACAAAACCTGAAGAGCTGATCTGGAATACACACAAACAGCGTGTCTCACAGTAACAGAAGGACACGTCTTATCATGGAAACCACCTATCCTGGAAACGGGTAGCTTAGGGACTTAGGGATTAGCGAAATCGTTTCACAGTGCAACACTGGTCGTTTACGTGGATTTGGTTCCCATGGTGGGCAGTTAGGAAAAGAATGCAGTGATGTGTCTGTAGAACGGTGGTACGAGAGTAGCACCGTGGAAGAGATTGGACCGTTACCATGTAATACCAGTGTTCCGTTACCATGTAATGTACCAGTGTTATCAGTGGATATACTACAGCCAACCTTTATTGTGCAAACGCCACAATTGTTTTTAGCTCTCAAAAATTCACTACACTGCCTGTCTTGAACTAACAAGCATATACTGTATTAAACTACTTTAATAGCTTTACCTGAAGTAACAGACAGACACGGATTATTTTATATTAACTCGAAAACACAGTGTATCTTGAAGTGGCATTGCTTGTCTCGACTAACAAACATATCCTAACTTGCTGTCCCAGGTAAGTAAGTAAGTTACCCCACTGGACATCACACAGAGCTATAAACACCCAGTGACACAAAGTGCTATCATATAGATGAGGATCACCAGTGGAGAGGTCCCAGAAACAGCGTTCAACCGTTAGATTATATTACGGATCCTCGCAACAGCCAGGGTGGGACTTCAAAATAATGAAAGCCTGCATCCCAAAAGGGGGATGATGAGCTTATCATATTATGTTACTCGCCCAGGGCGTCGAATTGGACCCATACTTGGACATATTCTTATACTAAGCTAAAGAAGCTTTAGAAACTAAGTCCCGGAAAAAAGAGGTTTACATGGTAATGTGCTACTGCCTCAATGGCTCAGATACCACATGCCTAAGACAAATATTCCACATGAGAAAGATTATTTTCTAAACATATTGTCTTGCAGCTAAAAATATAACATCTTTCGAACTATGGACCTTTCTGATATATAGAATGCTCTTCGCGAAGTAAGACCTCTGCGAGAACAGAATGTCTGTGAATCCAAAGAAGGCTCTATAGCCGCAGCGTTAACTTTCCGTTTGTGTAATTGTGTGGTTTTGTTTTATTTATGTAATTTACTGATGAAGGTTCAGTAGCCGCAGAGTTAACTTTTCCTTCGTGATTTTTATATTGTGAAGCTTGCTAATCTACTTTTTGTTCGGGTTTGTATATTTTCAAGATACAAGTCAACAGGCCGACCAAGAAAGAGTACAGCTGGTGAAGTTAAAGAAACACCATAGAAACGCAATGTGACACATAACACGTTAAGCAACTAGCACAATACAGAAAACTACACATACTTCTCTCTGCAACGCTTTACAGCACAACTAATTAAGACACCAGGTAAAGGTGAATTAGGGAGATGTGAACCAGCGTCATTGCACACGGTTATAAACCATAAGTGCTCTGACACCATTATGGACAGCTGATAAGAATTGTCCGCCTGTGTCCTCGCTGTTCGCACGTAACTCTGTAGCTACAGCGACGTTCCTCCCTTTACCCCAGAGTGTCAACTCTGGTACCCATTTCCTAGAGGCTGGGTGAACCCCGGGAACCGCCCGGTTTCAAACACCGACCGTGGGCTGCAGCGAGTTGCAGCTGGATTTGAAAGCGAGCCTCTTATCGTTTGTGCTAACGCAGCCCTATAAAGACATTTAAAAAAAAACAGATTAAGATGTTTTTGGTGCTCGGATGTGTAAATTGTTTAGCCTGTAGGGTAAAAAATAACCTGTTTACATATGGTTTCGCACATGCCTCCTTGGGGGAAAAATACGCAGCCATCTAAAGCAACCTAGATCTTACAGCCATCCCCAAGAAGATAACTAACAGACAGTAGTCACGTAATGAAAATAGCTATTTGCCTCACAATACTAGCGATCACTGTTTGATACATTCTCAGAGAGAGCTTCAAAAGTTGTCCTAAAAGGATTACTGCGGTCTCGATAGCGTATCTGAGGCAAAGCAGACGTTCAGAATTTGCATTAACTAAATAAGCCTGTTTACTGGGTGTTGTGTCAAAGTGTTTCTTTTATCTTTTTTTTTTTTTTAGTGTGGCCAGACATAAACTCACCACATACAAGATCCACTACGGGCAGAGGATACTTATGTAGTTAGAGTGTTTTCCTATCCTCTTTGATCAGGAGAAATAAGCGCATTGTTACGGACGCTGATACTTATTTTGTGTGGTCCCAAAAACGTTTTCCCTGTTTGAGAGAGAGAGAGAGAGAGAGAGAGAGAGAGAGAGAGAGAGACAGAGAGAGAGACAGAGAGAGAGACAGAGAGAGAGACAGAGAGAGAGACAGAGGGGGGGACAGAGAGAGTGAGAGAGAGGGACAGAGAGAGAGAGACAAAGAGACAGACAGAGAGACAGAGAGAGAGACAGAGAGAGGCAGAGAGAGAGACAGAGAGAGACAGAGAGAGACAGAGAGAGGGGAACAGAGTGAGAGAGAGAGAGACAGAGAGAGGGGATAGAGAGAGTGAGAGAGAGAGACAGAGAGAGAGAGGGGGACAGTGAGAGAGAGAGGGGGGACAGAGAGAGAGACAGAGAGAGAGAGGGGGACAGAGAGAGTGACAGAGAGGGACAGAGAGAGAGGGACAGAGAGAGTGAGAGAGAGACAGAGAGATGAAAAAGGACAGAGAGAGTGAGAGAGAGAGGGACAGAGAGAGAAAGGGACAGAGAGAGAGAGAGGGACAGAGAGAGTGAGCGAGAGAGACAGAGAGACAGAGAGAAAGGGACAGAGACAGAGAGAGGGAGGGAGATTGTTGTGAGTTGAGAATGTTAGAAAAACTCAGGTTTTATACACTATGACACAAACTTTTTCAATTGACTGTGCTTCCATTTTGTGCTCAAGACTCATAGAAAACATTCTTCCGCGACTTGTAAAACATCTAAAAAAGGGCAGCTGAACGGCGAGACAGACTAGAAAGACTCGGATAACAGAACCTTTAAATACATACACTATGCCCTGCCCTTACTGTCCTAGATCCGCCAGGGCATGTATTCGGCTAAGTCATCTCCATGACAGATGTAAGAAATAGATGTCATCATCACTTGTGGTGAACGAACAATATTAGTGTGCTGAATGAGAAATAAGTGTACTACAGCATAACCTCGTTAACACTAACTCCCTTAAGACGAACACATTGTTAAAATTAAAACTTCTAGCTACACTATTACACATAGACTGTGATGGTCTATTTGTGCCTGTGTACTGTCCAGTCGCTCCTACCTTATTTTTACAATCAGGTGGGGCAGGACTAGCCAGTTTGCTACCTGTTTGTTTCCCACATAAGTAAAAGTAAAGGACCCTTTTCCACGTCTTTAGGCGTATAGGGCATATAGGGCTAGACCTATATTTTTATAGACCAATCGGCACAAGATTGGTGATGTTGTCAACATCACTCCGGCCGCCTCTACTTAACGTGACTGCACCCGGTACCCACTCAAGGCTGGGTCTACCTGATAGCCAAAGTCATTTTTTTTTTAAATCCCGGCTTCGCCAGGGAGCGAATCCACGACCTTCGGCGAGCGTCTAACCGCCCCACCACTGGGACTCCCGGTTCCCCACATGCCTGGAGAAAGTACCCAAAGGATAGTAACAGCACTGGGTCTCTGAAGCGCTGCATGGCAATCTTTGTGGAACGTAACTGGTGCCACCCTTTCTTAACATTCTCGGTGAGTCAGAAACAACCAGGACATGTGTCTGCAGCTGGTCCTCAAGCCGGTGAAAGGCTGCAGCGGTGGCTACGTCCAACTTTACTCTCGAACTAGATTCTATGGTATTATATCCCATGCTATGTCGCATTAAGCAATGACTATTCGCTTTTGGGAGGAGAACCTAACGAGCTTTCTCTGCCTCTCAAAGCAGTCGTCTGTATAGATTCCTGGGCGGAAATTCTCATTAATCAGTTGTTGAATTGTTGATTCTGTAGCACCTTCTCTCCAGTCCCTGCACATGTCACAATTTACATGGAATATGGTAGTTAGTTAATTGCATTTGTCGGTGTCATGATAAAATACTGTCAAAAACCTTCTTTCAGTTTCTTCTTCTTCCTTCTTTTTCTTAAATTAGTTTTTAACTTTTTAGCTTTAGCTCTTTCTGATGCTGTGTGATTAAATTCTCATTTCAAATATCAGCGAAAGCTTCATATGTTCAGATGTTTTGTAAACATTTAATTTGAGCATATTAAAGAAATTTGGCTTCCACGATGACTTATTTTTCTCTCTAATTTAAGCCCTTTTCCTTATATAGGCTTTTTTGATCACTGAGCATCTGCTATGAAATAATTTAGTACTGAATGAAATACTAATAAGTGAGTATGCTGCAGAAAGCTTAAAATAATTGCTTTAAATCGCGATGAACATTTTCATCTTTCCGGTTGTCTCAACCTATGTCAGAGAAAAGAATAATTGCAACATCATCATCATCATCATAAACCACTTCTGCCGTGAAGCGCCGCGAGGAGAAATAATTTGCGATCCAGTCAGTGTACGCTGGCTGTCACTAGCTACTGTCATGCAGTGAAGGCGTGAGACATCCTTGATGTTGACCATCCATATTTCGTGGTGGGCCTCTTGATCTTATATCTGATCTTCTGAAATGTAGTGCCTTTGATGGGTTTTCATCTTTCTGCATTCAAACGAGATGGCCAAACATTAGATCGCATGATGCCAGTGATCAATGGTGATTTAAACAGATTATGAATTTCGTTGTTGCTTCACACACTCCATTCACCGTTGTTTGCATCTTTGATGGGTCCAAAGATTCGCCCCAGATCTCTGTTTTCGAAAATGAGTAATTATTCATCATCTCTTTTAGTTGGGCTCCAAGTTACACAGAAATATAAAAGGACTGGTCCAATCAACGTTTTATGTATTTTGATCATGGTGTTGCGAGACAGACACTTTGACTTTAGCAGATGTTGTCTACTTTATTTCCAGATTGTATTCTAGATTGTATTTCTTCTCTCATCATGTTGGAGCAGTTGAACTTTGCACCCAAGTACTTTCCTTTTCTTTGATTTCCATATTATCGACTTGTATGTGGCCAGAGTTTATGTCCTTTCCCTGTCTTGTTATTTTCATGCATTCGGTCTTGTGTTGATGGAAAGCTAGTCCCATTTTGTGAGCTGCTTCTGTTAAGAAAGTCGGTATTCATACAGAAACTAGTTCATTGTCTCCAACGATATTAATGTCATCTAAATAACCAAGTATTTTTTGTCTTTTCTCCTTTAGTACCATCTTGTTTTAAATTCATTAACATGTTTTTAAGGGCCATTTGGAAAAGATGTGGTGCAGAGCACAATCTTGCTGTAAACCATATGTTATCTGAAAAGAGTCTGACTTTCTGCCTTTTTATGTTTCTATATTATAAGTGTGTTCCACACATACACCTCCTAGATATTAAAATTCCTTAGGCTGATTCAGACCAGAACCATTTATTTCTATTTGTAGTAAGCCAGAGATGCTACTAACTTGCTTTGTTTCGGCTTTGTTGACATTGGTCTTCATGTTGTATTTACTGCATGATGAGTTTAACCGGTTTAAGTGGTCTTGCAGTCTATCTCCTTCTCTATTGTACACAGACTGGTCATCAGCAAGTGGTAGTTCGTTTAATGTGGGCGAGTCAATTACTTAAATGTTAAAAATATAAAGGTATGTGGAAAAGTCCTTATTTCATAATAAGCTGGTAGTCGAGGTCACTAAAAAGCAGTGAGTTAGACTGGAATTCACGGAAGATTGGTGTACTATCCGCTGTGCTTCACGTCTGTCACACACATAATTAAACTAAATATAATATAAAAACAAAAACAAATCATTATCAATAAAAGACAGATCACAGCTAGGAGTACCCAGAGGAACAGGCCTATACTCGGAAGAAAGACAAGACAGACATATAAGCAGACTGCCACTGGCTCCATCTACATTAGAATGCTTTCGCTGGCTGCTGCAGATGAGGAAGGAGCTCTTTTGGAAATGTCTCGACTGCAATTTCTATTTTTTCTAAGCCTAAAACTCAAGAAAAGACAGACCATTAATCAGAAAAATTACAGATAGATACTTTTTCTATAGCCGAATTAAAACACCGTGTTGCATCCAATTTGGCTTATCGAGGTTGTTTTTTCCCCGGTACACGAACGTCTACTCTAGATCAAATACGTTACTTGTCGTTCTAAATCACGCTCAGGGGTAGATGGAAGAGATACGTGTTCAGTTTTCTATTGATTTCTCATCTCTGAACTGTCTCGATTGGGTTCCTCCGTATACTCCAGAGTCAGGGATATATAATAAGATATCTCAGTTTGAATATATTGGGTACGTACTCACAATAGAAGTCAAAAGGCAAGAAGACACATGACAGAAATGCATTTATCTTATATTTATATTAAACACGGTAAAGTCGGGAGATTTGAACCAGCGTCTTGCACACGGTTATAAATCATAAGTGCTCTTCCACCAGTACGGACAGCTGAAAAGAGACTGTCCGCCTGTGTCGCCATTCGCACACAACTCCGTAGCTACAGCGACGTTCCCCCTTTTACTCCAGAGTGGTACCCATTGTCTAAGGATAGGTGAACCATGGGAACCTCCTGGTTTCGGTAGCCGTGGACTACAGCGAGTCACATCTGGATTTAATATCGAGTCTCCTATCTTCGTCTAACACAGAGATACAATGTGTTTTTCTTTCTGCTAAGTTACAGTCATACTTTTTTTTTTTTTTTTTGGTGCGAATAATTAATTTAAAGACTGTACTCAATAAAGTATTATCAAAAATAGGGTTGGAGTTCTGTCAAGCTGATGTCAAAAAGTGAGGGAAACACGGATGATAATAGTGGCCTAGTACAAAATATTTAACTCACTGGTCTATGATTGGGAATATCACTAGCGAAAGAGAAGCGGGTTGTAGGGGGCAGGAAAGGGAGAATTAAGCTCAAGAACAAACGAACGTTTTCACCAAAACATTTATCAACGAGTACTTCCACAGCAAAAATAAATAGTTGATTTTCAAATGGGCTAATTTGATTCACAAAGGATGAATGAACTTCTCCAAAGAGTGATTTTGGCTTGCATGAAAATGATTTTAGAGGAAAGCAGACGAAGTATAAGGAATTGATTATGTTACTGCATTATAACGTGATCTAGAATATAAGAAGACGTGCATGAATGTGTAATCGTTAATACACCAATGACAAGTTACACGATGGGTTTACCTATCCCGATTCACAAAA
>CAJHNH020001469.1:335619-360619 GCA_905116865.2 Candidula unifasciata
CTCTCTCTCTCTCTCTCTCTCTCTCTCTCTCTCTCTCTCTCTCTCTCTGGTGTGGATTCCACTATCCAATGTTAGAACAGACTAACTGCATTCACAACAAGCATGTAAAAAGATACTAACTACAGATTTTATTGAAATCGAGTTTTTGGACTGAATAGTATCGATATCGCAGCAAAGCTGTAAGGGAGAACACACAGCACCAACCCTTTAATGAGTCAACCCTATATATATATATATATATATATATATATATATATATATGTGTGTGTGTGTGTGTGTGTGTGTATGTGTGTGTGTGTGTGTGAGCCTGTGTAAGGTTGTATCAAAATAAACGATCACATCCTGTATGCGGAAAAATATGTCCATTCTTGTACATAGAGACATCATCATCAGTTCTCGTTATGCCTAGTGACACATGAGGCTTCAAAGAGGACTTTCCATGTTTTCCTGTCCTATTTTAGATACCAGTAGTGGCTCGATGGATAATGCTATCTATATCATATCGGCAGTCTTTACTTTTTTAAACCATTTTCTGATAGACGTTTTAGACTGAAAAAGGCCGCCGTGGTGTAGTTGCTAGACGCTCTCTTGCTAGTCTGAAGGCACGCGTAACTCACATTCTGGAATAATACTAAAGTTCAGAAGTGGAGGAACAACCAAGACTTCCCACCAGAGTTTACACTAAGTGGAATTTAAGAAGAAGAAACCTTTATTGAATCCGTCATTGCGATCTTTGCTCAATTACCGTTGATTTCAAGCCACAAAAACACCAAGAAAAACAGCAATATAAATAATTTAAAAAGCAACCTAGCAATGAACTAGTTGTAAAACAACAATAAATAATATAAGAGAAACAAGAAACTGAAACAAATATTTCAAAAGCAACAAGAAGACAAAAAGCATCGTAACTGAACCAAACAAAAGTTAGATGCTTATCCATCATATGGCGTTGTAGGACAAAACTCAGCATTCGTTGGGCTGTTTTACTATGCTTTCTCTAGAGAGTAAAGACTGTCATGTATCGAGGATGAACGTCATTTACTAAGACGAATCTGTTGCTCGACACCTTCACAGCTTGTAGGTCTCAGACTGGAGGGCAAATTGTGAGGGAAGTGTCTAGTGCTTTTGCTTGACTACAAGTAGTCTGACTCTGGGTGTCAAGGCAGCTGCCAAATGAATCACATGGCAGAAGACATATACCTTTACTCCGGCATGACAATGAGTATAGTTAAGAAAATAGAGATGGGCAGGATCAGAAGACAGTAGTTTCAGTCAGAACTAATAAAGATCAGTTTCATTTTTGCGCAATGATTATATGCTGGTCTACAATGAAATGGGCAAGCTGATATGTTTGCAGGTAGGGCTGCTCGGGGTAGGGTGGCGGAGAGGGGTAGCGGGAGAGGGGTGAGGCAAGCCATGGACCTAGCTGATATACTCAACGCTATGCTAGAGGTAAGACGTTTACGAGAAGCAAATGAGGACTGTGAATCTGCAGACATGATCAGAGGGCAAAAACAGTAATTTAGAACAGTGATTTAAATAGGTTATGGCCAAAGAATATCCAATAAGTAAGAAGAAACTCCACAGGGGAACATGTACAGCAGGGGTCTACCAATCATCAGTAGAAGTAACCTCTCGTCGACAAATGTTTCGTTCCACGAGCTCCTAGACATTTTCAGAGAGTGGGCCCACCTGAGTTCATGAAGCTCAGGGTTGGTTTACCCTACTGCACGTATTACCGGATGTTATTCGGACAGGGACAAGAAGAATTTGTGGTTTTGCAAAAGATACTGTGAGATAAGAAGTCGTTGCGGTAGCATAATTAAAGCAGTCTGCATACCTAGACGACCGAGTGGCAAGCTTGCGATTGGTTTACCGGACACATGTTGGACTTTGTTGGCAGGTGGCAGAGGGACACTGGCAGACAATTCGGACACGAAAAGAGAAACATTAAATCATCAAAGAAGTGGTATTGTCAGCAGGTACACTTTGCCATATTTGCTGGAAAAGGGGTGAGTGGGGATCCAAGCGCTTATGAACAGAATGGTTTAGTGTACAGATGAGGATAATCTGTTGACTAACTAACAAACTAGGTGTTTACTTTCAGTAGTTTGCCATTGCCCCTAAAAAGCAAAGCAGTTTTTTGTCAAATCGTCTGCAGCTGGAATCAAAACGGAGTTGCGTTCGTAATCCCTGAGCCACTGACAGGCCTAAACTATACACAGCAAAAATAAAATACCATACAAAAAGGATATAAACAATAATACAATGAAATAAAGAAAATAAGTGATGGGAAAAGGAAAATGAAAAAAATAATTGTGTAGGAAAAAAGAACTAAACAACTATACTTATAAAACAAACACACACACAAAAATACTAACACAAAAGTTGGACAATCAGTATAAAAATAACGACAGAAATGCATTATTAAAACTGTAAAAATTACAAAATCAATATCAAACCAACAACATGAAACACAACTACAAAGCAAGAAATGTAAAAACTTTAGAACAAGTAATAACCAAAACAACCAACAGAAATACAACGGTACTATATAATTAAATGCAACAACAAAACATCAAAAGATGTAACAACAAAACAGACATAAATACTCCAACCCACGTCCAGCTGTATCTAAAGATGGCCGTGCAACCAACCAAACAACAATAAATGCGGTGACAAAATTTAGCAAACAAGAATAACAACAATAAAAGCAAAATGACTAGCAAAACAACACAAAGTGCGCAATAGTCAGAAAAACCTCAACTGGTTTGTCGTGTATTTAGTTATAATGGATGAAATGCATTACTGAGGTGTCATGTTACAATCAATGCTTTAGGATTATGCGCAGTATAAACAAGTCATGAGATTTTAGTCGAATCAGTGATACAGAAAAACAAAATGTCAGCATCAACAACAATGAAGAAAACAAAAACAACACAAAAATACGAATCAAATAGCAATATGTCGGAGTAAAAAGTGGGATTGCATTTTTTTTTTTAATATTAAAAAAAATGTCCACGTATTCTATAATATTTTTACCGCCACCTATCTTGTAAAACTTCCCATTTCGTTAATTTTGTGCAGATTGATGAGAGGTGTTCGACAACAGCCGCAAATGGAGAATGTCTGTGTTTGCGTTGCATTTTAAACACTAGGTGAAGTTGTCATAAACGTTATCTAGTGTAATCACCACAAACACAGTGTGCTAAAAAACTGACTTACTAAGAGAACCGATTGCCCACATTAGCAGGAGACAGTCTACATTCGTGGGTCATGTCAATGAGAAGGAGAACGCGAGTACATCGTGACTGTGGAAAAGTTGGAGGAGAAAATAGACAGAGGGAGGCTGAGAGAGAAATGATGCTGGACAGTGTGACATCATGGCATAGAAGATCTTTGTGTCAAAACTGACTGAAAGTGAACGAGACAGAAGGTTTGAATGGACATGACTTCCGAGCCACATGGCATGGAGTATGATAAGAAGATATATTCTGCGCGATCGTATTTCCAAATTTACTTCGTACTGACTTTTGACTGTAACTTTACAAGCTTCTTGTAGTCCATTTCTTAATTATTATTATTTTTTTTTTATCTGGAAAACGCCCCAACAACCGGAGAGTCGGAGGCAAAAAAGTCTGAAAATAGAGGCCCAGTACTTTCATCATCCCCTCCTCTGTTCCCGAAATATTAAATTTTCAAGGTGGGGGTGGGGGGTGGGGGTTGTTAGGTGCCCTTCTGTTATGTTTCTAGGGGACGAGTCCTCGATTGGCTAAAGCATTGTTTAAGTGCGTTAAAATAATAAAATTAATAATAATATGTTTAATGAGCGAACATGCATTTGCCATTTTAGCCAACACATAAATGAGAGCATTAGGCTTAGTCATGCTGATTGCCTTTCTGCCTTATTCCGCTTTTTCTCCTCCTGGTTGCCACCGAAAGGTTTGAATGAGCGCTAATATTTTTCTAAGCCCTAAATCTTCAAGGCAAGCCAACAGGGCAAATGACTAATATCTTCTTTAACCTCCGGAAGAAGTTTTAACTGGAGCATCTGTAACAACTACACTGAACTAATGTCATCTGCAGTCTTTAGCGAATAAGAAATGCTTCGTTTGTCAAGATCAATAAATTCTAAATGAGAGCAATTTTCAAGTGGGAATCCAGCTTTTGAAAAAGAATGAGCAGTTGCTCTGATAAATAAAGTGATGCTAAAATAGGTTATTTCTTTTAAAATAACAGCAATTGTACCCAACAGGAAAGAGTATGTGTTGAACTCTTGGATGTTAGCAATTTTTTTGGCGCAGTTCCAAGCATTAACAGATTTACAGCAGGGGTGGGCTTTAGCTGCTAAGTAATTAGCCAAGGTGCCATTTGACCTGGTGGTCGCTTGTTTCAAATACCTATTGTAGTGAAACTATTAGGAAGCTGATATATTTTTATCACATCAAGTGTCATGACGGATTGGTAAAAATATAATAGCAGAAGGCATGGTACCCAAAAAAACGGGGGGGGGGGGGGGGGAGGGGGGTGACGAGGAGCAACAGGAAAATGGGCACAGGATAAAAAAAAAAGTGACTCCTTGAATTGAAAGTAACAGAGGCGGGAAAGCCGTCGAGGGACCGAGTTTCTTTCAAGCAGACCGTGTTGAGATCGACGTTCCGTCAAGGAACTGGTACATGATGACGATTGTGAGTGACACTTTTATATTGACTTAAATGTGCAAGTTAGCTTAACTCTTTGGGTACTACGCATCTCAAAATGCGTGTATTGGTCACTACAAAGACAATGCTATTCCTAAATAAATGGTAATTGTTACATTATACTGTATCCCAGTTACAGGCCTCAAGTCTGCCGCCTCGTGTTGTTTCCTGCGTGAATTGTTCAGACATTAACACTTAATATTTTTATGTACAATTTCCCTGTATAAAACATATTAAAGAAACAATTTCCAGGGGCTGAAAGAGTTGACATACAAAATGGGTTCCTGAAAATTATCTGAGATAGAAAGGGACCCAGCGGGATTGTGACTATATCGTCTCCTAAATGTTGATGTCTTTCAAAATCTAGAGCCATGATCATATAACCAATAGCACTTTATGCGCGAAAACTTTAACACACCCACACATACATACACACAAACACACACACACACACACACACACACATATATATATATATATATATATATATATATATATATATATATATATATATATATAAAACATTCAGTTGATGGATGCTGGCCATGTATGCATGATTGTGAGTTAACTGGGATAACGTCGAGACAATGTAATATATAATTTTATCAATTGCTAAGTTCTGTTTTAACCAATCATTCATTCAACTGTATTGTTGAAGCAAAATTTAATCTGTTATAATATATCACATTGCTGCTAATGTGATATGTAGCAGTTGTTAACGTCAGCAAAGAGTAGATATGGAATATACAGATGACGAATTATACATACACATAAACAGATAGATATACATTGTATCTAATTCCATATTTGAGTGCTATCATATATATTCTTTCTTCATGGCTGACAGATACTGCATACTAAGCAACTATGGGTAAGAATTAAATCGCAAAGAAATAATAATCATGATATTCTTGAAAAAGTCATAAATACTGTCGTGAGGTGAGCAGCCAACCCTACACGATGGACGAGTCGTGATTTTGAATATCCCTACGCGGACAGTCAAATTTCAAACTTAAACCCGTCCAGAAGGATATATAGTCCCTTATATTGATATATACCTTTATCTGGTAATATATTCATTTCTAGACCCTCTAGTTGCTTTGATAAATCTTCATTTTCAAACTTGCAACTGTAGGTTGAAGATTTCTGGTATTTAATTCAGAAATTCATGTAAGCCGGTTTACTCCTTAGACATGAATACAGGGGACTTCTTTCCTAGTGACGCTAAACGTAGTTTGAAGGGGGCATTTTTTGCCTGACTGCCTAGAAGAACAGATGTTCTTAAATGTGCCTCGTACATCTATGCTTTGAGGAGTCGGCCTTTGGTGTCTAGGACATTTCCTAAGCTTGGGTAAGTTGATTATAGTTTACGAGTACCATAAAATATGTCTTTTTAAAGTTGGCCACTGCTGCATAGAGGGAAGTTTCAGCTGTGTGATCGCACAGAGTTGGGCCGTTCTTGATGTCCAGAGATCAGGCTCCGAACATTAAACCTTTCCCTGTGCAGACTAAATAGTTTGTGCTCTACATAACTCACACCATTTGTAAAGATATTAAACCCTACAAGTAATTATTCTATAACCACACGTAGGATTTGTATCGACTTATAGACACATGTAAACTGGGTCATCTTTGGCCGGCTTGATACTGTGACAAAAGCAAGCTCAGCGCTATGAGTCAAAAGTTATTTTTAGCACACCAAAGTGTGTACGGTGAACAGACGGGGGATGGTATAATATATATATATATATATATATATATATATATATATATATATATATATATTATACCATCCCCCATATATATATAATGTGTATAATGTGTGTGTGTGTGTGTGTGAGAGAGAGAGAGAGAGAGAGAGAGATGTAATGTATATTTACAAGTGCGGGTGGACGAGGAGAGTTGATGTTCTCTGGTTGATAGTCTATCTATCTCCACTCTGACACTCATCTCCTGTCACTATTACTGAATGAACAATAGAGATGATATGTAGAGACTTATACTGTCTCATTATCCTCAGTGCTGTCCTCTGAATGATTACTAATGTGTATGTTAATAAACTGAGCTTGACATGTAACCCCTGAGATGACTGCTAATTCTGAGTTCCTTCTTGATACAGGATGATATCTCCTTGGAGGCCAGGCAGTGAATCAGCAGTCCACAAAACCACCTGCAAGGAAGTTACCTATGTCTAAGCCAGTGGTGGGCATCAGACTGTAAACCTAACTGTGGTCATCAAGTAATGAAATCCGCTAGTTGGTCTACAGACAACATTATGGCTGTTGTACTTCCATCATCATTTATCCGGCAGTTTGTTTGTGCCTAAAATGTTTGACTTGGTACCTGAGATCCTCTCCAGGAGCTTGGGTGTACCTCCAGTGTTCGAGTGTCTAGTGTGGGACTGTCTTGAACGTAACAAAAAAGTGACTGAACATCCAGCCAGTTCAAGAAACCAGGGATTCAGATAAGTGTGGGCAATCATGGGTTTATTGCTAGGCTTCACTATTAAATGTCCACACTCATCATAAGTATGATCTAGGCAGACTCTGGAACATTCATACACGTTCAGTCAGATCGAGTTTGAAGTTTTGGTCCTTCATATCACTCTGCGTTCTTGAAGTTCTTTGCTGATTCTTATATAATGTATGTGTTACACTTATTTCAGTATTTCTAAAGTTTCACTATTGACTGGAGTGTCACTCATTCATTGTTGTTAGCTATCTAAAATACATGTATGTTCAAGTAATAATCTGCATCTGTGTTAACATGGTTATGATAGTATACTATCATAACCTGGGAGCTACCTTTTTATAGTAGTGGGGGTGTCCAGCCAAGTGTGCCTAGGAATATTATATATATTTTTAGTGCCAAAGCTTGAGTTGCCCTACTCCTGAAATAAGTTGAGCGTATATTGGCCACGGGATATCCCTTAGACCAACACGAGCCAACGACTCAACATAATTATTTCAGAGTGCTGTTGGTTCTTAAGGAGAAATCCTTAAATCAGGCACGTGACAGAAGCGATATGTGACAAATACCACAAAACAAACAGAACCCATGTGAATAAAAAAGCAAATACTCGTGAATCTCTTAAACAAATGAATCGGTGCGAGAAGAGCCATGAGACAGTAAAACGATCTGACGCTATATGACTTGTGGCAGTTGAAACAGAAATGTTACATTTTACCAGGGTCACCTGTACATCGGGAATCACAGACCTAAGCGACCCCCCCCCCCCCTCCTTTTTCCCCCAAGCCCCCAACTAAACATTGTTTTTAATAAAAACGCACATGGCGGTCACGTCTGTATGGTTTCGCAGACCTATACAATCTATTACTACCAGATTGCCACATGCCACATACAGCAAAAAATCTAGAATTATGTTGTAATTCTGTCATTTTCTGCATATATTTACGTATACAAAACATGTAATCTGTGGGTGTTATTGCTATTCTTTCATACACTGCGAAGCGACGTTGGTATTTATGCCAATCCACAACCTTCTATCCCAAGTACCGTCAGTCAGTAGATGTTCTGTCTTGCCATTATATCACACTGCCATTAATTGTTTTGTTTTTTTCGCCTTCTAGGAACCTTTACGCCGGGTAAGCCTTTGGCGCGTCGAATTCAAGAAAAATATTTGTGTAGGCTTGTAAGCGTTCAATTACATGTTACTTTCTTTGTTTACATCTGTCAGATCCATTCGTTCTCGGTCTTCCGATACAGCAAACGTCTCAGAGTCTCCATGCTTAACATACCCAGTAGGAGCTCACTGGTAAATCTTCTTTCTTCACCATGCAACTGATTTCTCCTTGTTTGTCCGCTTTAATAGCCATTTCTAACAGGTGTTTTATCGTCGGTTACTCCTTTTTTTTGAGGTCTCTGGAGGGTGGCGCATTCACTTCGTCTGCCCAGTCCATACTTCATCCTCCACTGACCAGTTCAGACACTGCCAGTCAACTGGCTCTTTCATTTTCTTCGCCCCGGCGTATTCCCCTATTTACAGTCAAGATAGTATTTTGAGGCGGTCTGACTCAAAAGGAAACATTAGGCCCAGAGATGGCGCTAATACTAGAATTTTTAGTCCCGAATGTCCCGCAAATAATCCAGACCACTAATATAGGACGAGACTGTTAGCAGCCTCGGCTAGCTAGCAGCAGTCTGAAAGTGGTCGAACTTTTAATTTTTTTTTTTTTTTTGGTGTTGGAATCGAAATTTTGAAGCGGAACGTCTGGATATTGTGAACCCATTGTAATCAAAATTTGCCAGTTTGGATTTTCTTAAGTACTTAATAGTATGAGTTGCTTTCTATACCACCAGCCATGTAAGCGCCACTGTGACAAGTGCTATCTCCATCTCATGCTAGAATAAGTTGAACTGAAAGTCTGGCTTTCGTCTTTTCGGAACAAACTGGACGATGTGACCAGTATGACGCCCGCCAACTTTACTTAACATGCCTCGTTTCCATGTTAGGCTTGGTTCACATGTCAGCCAAGCCATGCGAATTTGAATCCTAGACTTTTGGGCCAGCAGGCGAAAGTCTAGTCTCGAGTCTAGCATTATTCTTTATACATTAGGTAACCACAGTAAACTATTATATGATCTTGTTATAAAAGAACTTTGCATACATGTCTAAATCAAAGTAGCTAAGTATCTTTCAATGAAGAAACAATCAAATTAGGTAAGTATCTTTCAATGAAGAAACAATCTGTTCTGATACCTTTCTTTATACAAAAAATTAAAACTTGTCTCAGATACGAATGAAACCTTGTAGGAGAGGGTTACCATTGACCCTCTCCTACAAGGTTTCATTCGTATCTGTTATATTTCCTTATTCTTTAGATGTCACAACTGAATAGTCAACATTCAAAATGAAAATATTATCCATTTGTCTCTGCCTTGATCTGTCTCAGTTAGGACCTCCCCTCTGGCTCAGAGGGCAACCGTGTGTCCATTGCCATCTGGAAGTTTCAAGGGATGCATCTCAACCACCGTTGCGTCAATGCCATTACACTGATGGGGACCTGAAATCATAAAAAAAAAAAGATTATAATTTGGGAAATACATACAGTATATATACATTAATACCAGGTACGGCTTATTGCTTGTACTATGGTGTGGTGATCAAAGTTCTTTCGAGGTGGGGGCTGATTAAGAACAGCAAAAGGTGTATCTTTCACATATCCTTTATCACTCTAAGAAGAGGGTTACGTGGTCTTTAGACGTTGTGTCTGCCTCGAGTGCTAGAGGTTCAATCCCCACTAAGAGCTGGGATTTTTTTCACGTGAACTTGGACTTCTAGTATTTCCCCTGGTCTCTGGGTAGTCCGAGCGAACGTCCGTGTGCATTTTTGCATGTAAAAGAATTCTTTGGCAGTTGGAAATCGGTAAAAAAGTAGTCTAATGGCGCTGCCCGGAAAAAAAAAATTTAGAGTGAAAAATCTACCAAAAGTATTTCAGGATCCTCGCCGGTGCTACAGAGCCTGTGCACAATGCTGAACTTCTTCGGACTCAGACTTGAGTTAGAAGTAGAACAGAGCACTTATGTATTATTACCCTTGTGCCTTGATGTTGATCTGTTGTTCAAAAACTCAAACAAACTATCAATCTACGCTCAGACAGGCGGACACACAGAGCACAGTCATTTTCATCTAGCAGCTTCTGCAGCATGCTTTGTTTTATGTTACTGAGTAGGTCTTCCAAATACCCAGCCTAGAAATCCAGACAGAACGGGAAAACCGCACGGCATCAATTTTTTTTAGAGATGGCTAATGCGGTTTGGGTTTCACACGTAACTTGCCTGTGACCGATCCCGGTTCTCTTGGCCAGACCATCGCAGCAGATCTGCATTTCTAGAAGCGCAGCGTGCGAGCTTTGTTCTAAATTTATTGGTTGGTGTTACCCTTCTTTTAGAGTGAAAAAGGCAGGTCGAATAAGTGATTATAATGTATCGGCTGTGTGCTATGGAGATGAGAAACTTTCATCCATTGCCTTAAAATTAAGCATTGCCCACGGCTGCGAGTCTTTTGCCTCCACATAGTACAATGTGACACTATCTTCTGTAAAGATGCAAAGGTTCCTGCAGCATCCTTGCATATTCTTGCCCGATGGCCACAAGCCAATCCTAGCATTCCTTTGCTGCTTCTGTTTTCGTAATCATAGACCCGTCACATTGCGTTTCATTGGGTCACCATTTGTTGTCTATAGTCTGATCAGTTCACTCTCTCTCCCCATCCCTCCTCCTCCCTTCCTCCCACCCCCAACCTCTCTCTCTCCCCCTCTCTCTCTCCCTCTTTCTCTGCAGGTCACCTTCATGGACTTGATGTTTATACGTCTGAGATATATCCGTGCAGCCAGAGTTCTCTATCCAGGCTTTCTCTGTCGGACGCTTCTCCTCTTTATAATTTCCGAGCGATGTTTATGATTTCACTGATAAATTTTACGTTCAGTAGTTTGCCATCCCATTAAATAAACCATGCTAAACTGTTGCTGCAATCAACGAAAAGCGAGATCCTCCAACGAACTGCAGCAGAATTGAATCTGATATTTCAGAATTATAAGCGGGAGTTGATAACCTGTATGCCACAGAGGCCTTCAACATAAGGCAGGTAATAGAAATATAATTTCATAATGTGTCGATTTATTAAATGTCAATTTCACATTTGCAAGATCACAGCATAAAGAGATTAAATCGGCTTCGGGCATGTCAGTGTACACTAAAAGTAATCAAGAAATGTTTTAGTGTTGTTTGTTTGTTTTAGTATCCAGAAGCCATGAGTTGTTAACCCTTAGGCTCGGTATTATGGATATAGCAACCTTTCGGCCTTGATTCCATTGTAAATACCGTAAATCTGGGAGAAAATGTGGCTTTCCTGCCTACCCCCGGGATTGAACCCGGACCACAAGGAGTACGTCACCCGGTCTCCGCGAAATCCGGTTTAGCCAATTCCGCTAGAGAGCCGGGCAAATGTTTTAGTGAGTAAAGTCTGCCTGAGGGTTTTCATCTCGTCATTATAGACCGATGGATATTTGTGCTTGTGTGAGCGCGTGTGTCTGTTTATGGGGGTGTGTGTGTGTGTGTGTGTTCATGTGTGTGTGTGTTGCCGCACACTGGAGCTGTGTGCGTGTGTGGGTTTTTTGGATTTTGTTCATGTGTCTCTGTTTGTTGCGAGTGTTGTCAGTCAAAATGGTGCATTGCTTTTAAAACAGTAATAACTTCGACCCGTTCTAAGAGCAATAGCAATCGTCTGAAACTACAATTGCCTAGTAAAACCTTACATTATTGCCCTTTTTAATGACTGCGTTGATTCACGAAGTCATTTACAGAGTGTACAGAAAATAGAATTGCGTTTTACATCGTGTAATTATCTTCCTGGGCGCCTACCAAAAAAACTTTTCTTTTTTCAATTTCTCTTGCAAACAGCAACGTGGCTGCTTCGGGATACTTCATTTACGTGATTGTGTGCGTTAGTATGATTTTGTTTGATTTATGTAATGTGCTGATTGTCGGCTCTTTAGCCGCAACGTTCATTTTCCGTTTGTGTTCGTCATATTGTGTAGCTGGCTAATATATACTTTTCTTTCGGTGTTATGTCTTTCCATGATACGATAAATCAAATAAGATGAAATATGCTACCAGGTCGACCCAGCCTTCGGTTGGTACTGGGTGCAGTCCCGGAAAGTAAAGGTGGCCGGTGTGATGCTGACCACATCACCCATCTTGTGCCGATTGGTCTATAAAAATATGGGTCTTGCCTTATATGCCCTATACGTCTAAAGGCGTGGAAAAGGGTCCTTTACTTTTACTTTTTGAACAATTGTAATACTATTAGCCTATATGAAGCGGCTGGCTGAGCAGTTACAACGTGGGGCATTCATGACGGAGACCGAGTTCGACCTCCGGTAAGGTGATGGGGTTTTTCTGTGGCGGCAAAATTAAACTTCTTAACCTGCATGGTTTGTAGCGCAGCACTAGCCGTGCGTCTCGAAACTAAAATCCCGCAGGCTCTCGACCCCCTGTCTGCACCGCTGTAATAAAAGTGATCAATACAGACAGCATTGACACTTCAGTTTATAGCTTTTTTAATGCCATTCTCTTTGTTTTCACCAGCCTGTATGATGTAGCCAATTTTATACAGACGGCTTCCCCCCCCCCCCCTTTTTCAGTGAGTGAAGGTACCTAAGGTCTTAATTTAAGATGGTCTTGCGTGTTTAACTTATGACATAGGAAAAGGATCGTGAATCCCTCCTATATGCTTTGACTTAGTAAAAGATAAGAATATTATTAAACATTATATACTAACAATAGTTTTCCTGTATTCGCTGTTCACCTTTATTGCTGGTAAGTTTATCGAAATCGAGGGAAATTGTCAATATAGCTTACAACCCACAATACAGTCTGACTGTTCTGAAATGCTGTAAAAACCATGTACACATAAAAGTGCTTGATGGCATTGCTAATTTAACAATCCGATGAGGTCTCTCTCGTAACGGTTTCGCACAGAAAGTCAAAAATCAAATACTAGCACAGTGTGTATTCATTACAGATGAGCCTTGTGTTTGTGTCTATGCCAACACTTTCGGCGTCTGATGTGCTTTTTTCGTTTTGGTCAGAAGAGGTTTGAACGATTACATTATTGATCGTAAAAAACTGAAACAACAGGTGCGATAGAAGGGGTTAAGGAAGCCCTTTTGTGGTCTGCAAGGCGCTCTTCCTCTTCTGCTGTAAACACCGGCGGAAAGTTCTGGTTGTTTGTGCACTTCTAGACTTAAGTATTGTTCCAGAATTTGAGTTTTGCACGCACATTCAATTCTCAGTTGACTCCTCGCCGATCAGGCAGATGTACCATGACTTCCAATAAACACGGTTAACTAGTCGATTCTTGCTACATGTTTGAAGGAGGGGGAGGGTAGTGGGTTTGTTCTTTGTTTCCCTACAAGGGGTCCCGGAACCCACACGGTGAGTATCACATAGTGCTAAAACAGCATCATAAGCCAGGCAACTAACAACGAATTTAATGGTGTTTAAGGAGTTGAGGAAATGCACAGCGATCACTTCTTGGGTGTATAATTCAGGGAAAAAACCACATTCAATCTCTGACCACAGAAGAAAAATAATTAATAAGGATTTCTTCTTCTTCTTCGAGCTCAACAGCTGTAAACTTCGGCGGAAAGTTCTGGTTCATCCACTTTTGGTCTGCAGTCCTGTTCCAGAACCTGAGTGTTCGTGTGCATCCTGTTTACTGACTCCTCTGTATGCAGACTGGTTCCTTGCCTCTCAGGCAGATGCACTCTGACTTCAAAGGAAGTTCCCAATAAGTCGACTCTTACGACATGTAATAATTGGAAAATCATCTGCTTAGACTTTCAGCTTTTACCTGGCCCCGAGTTTTGCGTGTACAACCGTTTTGTTGTTCCCTGCCTCGCGGGCAGATGTACTCTGACTTCGAGGGGAAAAAATGATAACTGTGAACATGGTAGTTTCACATGTAGCTCCCGTGTCACATGAAAGGAGCAGTCCAGGACTAAAGCATGCAGACATTCATATCCACCCGCACTGGAATGCAGTTTACTTCGTTAACGTTTTGTGGTGCCCCAATTTAACTCTGCTTTACGATTAATATGAGGAGTCGCCTTAGTGTATCAGCTACACGCTTGCCTGTGGATCGGAAGGTCGTGGGATCGGGTCCTAACAGAGCCGAACTTTTTTTAAGATGACCTTGACTATCAGGTCGACCTAACCTTGAGTAGGTATTAGGGGCAGTCATGGGAAGTAATGCGTGATGCTGACCACGTCATCCGCCAAAGATTGATCTATAAAATATAGATCTAGCTCCATACGCCCAAATATGCGGGGGAAATAGTCTTTTACTTATATGACTATACGGTTGAACGAGGTTAACAGGATTTTTTCCTGTCTGATTCTCGTTCTTTGTAGGTTAATCCTACAGACGGAAACACTCAGATGACAAAAGCAACAACTATAGAGCATATGCTAAAACTATTATAAAATTCGAGTTCACAAGATCTATGTTGTTCCTTTCTGTGGATTTTAGCACGCTTGTCTTTGAATCCAGGTACGCAAGTTGTCTGTGTGAATACCGCACTTGTAAACCTAACGACGGAATCGGTGAAACGAACTCACCACCTTTAGAGTGCTAAGTGAACGGCTGAACAACCTACTCATGGAGAATACTTGTGCGTTTAATGATATGATAATATGACTAACAGTCGCTAAATCTACAGTAACTGCAACATCAACAATAATATTAAAGTTGCAACTAGCTAATAAAGAAAATGTTAACAATAGTTAAATTTATTTAACAAATCGATCATTCAGAAATTATTACACACACACACACACACACCACCACAACCACCACTACCACCACCACCACCACTACCACTACCACCACCACCATCAACAACAACAAACGACAACATTCTTGCATGCTCAAAACGACTATATATGAGAAAAACAAGAAATATGAAGTTCCTATAGCCATTTTTAAATATAAATGCAAGTAATTTAGTTTGTCTATGAGAATATAATCATCCAGACATTTCCAAGGGGTTGAAACAAATAATCAAAGCGTTGAAACCTATGTACATCTATCAGCTATACATGTATCAAGTAATATATTGTATTCCCGTGGGGCTTGCAGCCTAATCGTATCTATATGTTGCATACAGTAGTTTAAAAATATAAATTTTGTTGATTTCTCTCATACAGCTGTATTTTTTTTTTTTTTTTTTGGGTGTGAACTTAGCTATCAAAAACAAAGGGTCGTGTACTTGGTTTTCAAAAACAGACAAGAAATGACGGTTATTTCGCATTCATGTAGAGTTTATCTCTTTTTTTTTTTTAGACGTGTGTCTCTGGTTGTGCATTTTTAAATGTTTTCTTTACAATTATGAATTATTGCAACGTTGCATTTCCCGATGTTTGATATGGTAGCTGCCGCAGAGCGTCGATGAAGCCGCAAATTAAGAAGTCCGTTTCCCAACTTTCTGAAACTGTAACTCTCTGATTCCAGTGACGAACGGGGCATCCATTAACTGCATAGCGAAAATATACAGTTTGTGAATCTTCAACATATGTTACATTTCTGCAACTAACATTTTGTTTCTAAAGCACATAATCCTTGAAAGATATTTTAACGGTTTAGTGCAGCTGCTATTTTCGTTCGAAGATTACTATCTAAATGTCCAGATGAGACTGTCTAAATGCCCCTTGTAAAAAATTAGAAATGCAGTTTCTGCTGCTACTCCCGCTGCTGCTGATTCTTCTTCTTCTTCTTCTTCTTCTTCTTCTTCTTCTTCTTCTTCTTCTTTTTCCTTTCTTTCTTTCTTTCTTTCTTTCTTTCTTTCTTCCTTGCTTCTTTAATTCATTCATTTTTTCTCTCCCTCCTTTCCTCCTTCCTTCTTTCTTCTTCTTCATTTTTCCTTTTCTTTGCTTCTTCTTTTACTAGTTCGGGTGTTGCAGAACATATTAAATTTTCCTTTTTGCCACCTCAGTCATAGACACATGGCACTTTTGAAGAGTTTCTCTCATGCTGTCTTTCCATTCGTTCTTGGTCTTCCTCGTGCTCTATGTCCATATATAATTTTTATATGCCTTGCAGGGTATAGAGTCACAAGGCATTTTCATAAAGTGGGGAAACCACTTGATTTGTTGTGCTTGTATGTAATTAGGCATTTTTTCTTTACTCCTCAATTATGATCGTATCTCTTCTGATCACTCCTACAACCCTTGTGAGACAGTTTGTTACCTTCGAACGTTGTGGGACCAATTTAATTATCTATTGCCTGCTTCGAACCACTGTAATGATCGTAAGATAAATTATTTCCTCAAATTATCTGTCTACTTCTATTCCAGTTATTCTTTTAGTGGAAATACAGTATAGTAATAGACTAGTAAATGTAACAAAACTATGCCTTCCTAAATCAACTAATATAGGCCTGTATGCCGATTTAATCTAAATGTTACTCTTTGTCACCCACATTTTTCGTCGTTTTGAAGACCCACCCTGGCTATTGCCAGGGGCCGTAATATAACCTAACGGTTGAACGCCGTTCATTTTACCTCTCCAGGGGTGATTCTCATCCGCATGGTGGCACCTCCTGTCACCGGTTGTTTAGTGTTTATTGCTCTGTGTGATGTTCTCGAGGGGTTAAATTTACTTAAATACTTAACCTAAATAGGGTACTAGAAAGGAAAGGCAGCCAGCATTTTACTAACAACACGAGGCACTGAGTTCCGATCAGAACAACATGAGGCACTGAGTTCCGATCAGCTGACATAAATGTAAGCCTGGCACCATCTATTTATTACTTATAAGGAAGCGGGCACTATCTTTTTCTCAAAGCGTTTACTATTCCACCTGGTAGTTTACCTTTGTTTGGGGCATTGGACGCTGCCTGACCACAGAGAACACGTATGACAGAACTACAGCAATGCAAGCAGGTGGTGTACACAGGTAGCTCACTTGAAACAAACGTGGTGAATGAAGCTCTGGAGCTGCGCCTTCTGGAGCTTGTATTCTGCATGGTCCGAGAGTCCAGGAAACGGTGCCACCGCTTCTTGATAGCCCGGCGCACCTATGAAAGCAAATTAAAAATTATACCCGTGTTCGTTGTTTCTGAGATGTGATTTTAAAAATTAAATTAAAAAAAAAAAAAAACAGCGTTGACATCTATTTTACCCATCTGGCTTACGTATATGCAGACTGTCTTCAATAATGCTTTGAAAAAAAAAAACCAACTACCATCCAGATGTTGCACATGAAAAGATCCGAGATGAAATGAAGAGGCCGCCTTATGAGAACATTGACTGGTGACATTAAAGAGCTTCTATATCAACACGGAGTGACAATAGCTATTGTTGCCCATAAAGCATTGAATTTCATTCTGCTCCTTCCCACAAAGCCTAACGGCATAAGTGGAAATTGGCGATGATGATCCAGGTTTGCAGTTTGCAGAATCAACATCTCAAGGAAGAGAATCAAACAAGTATAAGTCCAGGAAACCTTGTTCAGCTGTATACTCATACATCACCCATATAGTGGGCACCACAAAATGGTTACGAACTAACCTTTAGGCCAATGACGGCTAACAAAAGGGGGGTGTGGGGGGGGGGGCGCCTTGATAACAGTTGGTTACTCACCTCTCAGGCGAATGAATTCTGGCTTCAGAGAAAACACATCTAATCAATCGCCTAATACGACATGCTAGTTAGGGAAGTCTATTCTTGTCAGCCAAAACGGTTCCCTGGAGCCCACATAGGGAGCCTTCGATAATCGCCAGATACATAAATGATCATCAAGGTCAGATAATATTCCAGAAATTGAAATGTACATTGCAATACAATATTTACTTCCCTTACCTCAGAATTCATTCCACAGTATATAAGTGCCACAAATATCCCCTGGAAATAAATAAAAGACGTTACTGTACATATCAAAACAATCTTCAGTGAGTCAACTTACATAATGCTTGAAGTTTTCTTATAAGAGATATGAATTAGATACTGGCAATGATAATATCAAATTAAATATGCCATCTGACTTTTCGTTATTTTTATTTTCATGGCAGGAAGTCGGAGGTTTGACATTCTTGCTAGTCAGAGTTATTACACACTGAATGCTAACACGTCAAACTTCAAATGTCCTGTGCGCCCAGTTGTGTTTGCTAGCTACACACACGCACAGCCCTGTATCTGGTAATGAGTTCTCTGACAATGGTATTTTCATTAAATTATTATTACAATGTTTTACTTAACTGTGTAAGAATCCATACATATCCAGATTTAAAAAAAAAAAACAGATTACTGAATAAGAGAAGAAATCAGGAATTCAAATTCCTGAACTGGAGACACTGCAATAACTTCTCCGACACCTTTCTCAATAGTCATCGAAGTGTTCGCACACTGATTGTGACAGTTGTAAGCTGATTGAAAGTCCGTCTAATCCATCCCCTTAGAGGATAGCAAATAGTCCAGACCCTCTGCTCCCTCCCAGCTGAGTTTCTCTAGATATGCATGATCTATCTGTTCTGTTGCTCTGTTTACTCAATCACAGGGAGCGTTCACTACGTCTGTTTATTATAAATGCAGCTCACTACATAGACGGACGGAAGTAGCCAGTTTATCAGCTTTCTGGTTACCATGCCCACACGATTCTCATGGGGTGGGGAGTTGGGGAGAATCCAGAAAATGATTCTGGTCTGAGTTTCACAGAGATCGGCAAGCCACTCTCGGGTACTAATTCCCAGCCATCCGAAAGCTGCCGCTTGCACATCTATTCTCATGCTAGATGTTGTGATGTTACTCTCGAGCATTATTTTTTGTTAAAGTAAATTTCCATTCTCCTTTGCAGTAAGCCTTATCTGCTCCTTTCACCTCTAACTACAGATTTATGTATGTTACTATTATGACTGAAAAATTGGAACGATTGTTCTGGGATTTTCTTATGTTGGGTTCATATTTTAAAAGTGGCTATCCGAGTAACCAGGTGTGAAACTTTCCGGCTGCAAACAAGAAAAAAGAAAAACAATGATACAAAAATGTTTTGCTCAGTATTGTAAAGCGTATTTGATAACGGCGTTATCCACTTTTTAGCACCATACAATCCTATGCATAATGTACATAATGTTTCTTTTATAACAGCAAAAAAAAAAAAGGTACGCTCTATACCACCTTCTGCATCATTTACTTACATCCCGGATGTTTTTAATACGTGTGTTGTCTCACTATACTATCGTCCATGTCTGATTTTCCAGGAACTGTATGTGCTATTTCTTTCTAGTTTGAGCTACTGTGAATGCTGATACCTCTTTCGCATAATCCAACTAGTAGATCCCTACCAGGTACTCAACACTCAGAAGAAAGACATGATAAACATACAGTCCCAACGCTACTGGTCCCAGAAAAATCAGAATTATGGTTGCTCAAAGTGGATGCAAAGCGCTAAAGGGAATGTCCCAAGTGCGGTTGAGTTGGTTCTTGAATCAGTTCAACTTAGCTTTTATCTCCGTGTGGGTTCCGGGACCCCATTGTGGGGAAAACAAGCATAGACCCACTACCTCAGCAATAAGCTTGCCGTAAGAGTCGACTAATTTGGAGGTGGGGGGGAAAAGGGGGGGGGTTTCCTTTGAAGTCGTAGTGCATCAGACTGAGAGGTGAGGAACCAAGAGTCTGCATACAAACAATTAGGATATGTAAAACAGATATGCACGTAACACTTAGGTTCTGGAACAAGTTTAAAGTCCAGAGGTGGATGAGCTACCAAAACTTTCCGACAGAGTTTTCAGCCGGTGAATGTCAAGAAGAAGAACTGAGCTCTGGTAGTCAATGCCGTATAGTAGTTTCCACTTGCTTTTGACTCAATTATCTTCAGTCATTTCCTACATGGGTGATCCTCCATGCCATGATACAAGACTGTCAGTCATCTTCTACTTTGTTCTTCCTCTGGTATTTTCTACTCTAGTTCGTGTTTTCTCATTCTCACAACCTGACTAAAAATGTATAAATGTTCTTCTACTGTGTTTAATTCGTTCTCTTTCTGAGTTACTTTCTTTCAAAATATGTTATTCTCGAGCGTCTCTCTCTCTCTCTCTCTTTCTCTCTCTCTCTCTCTCTCTCTCTCTCTCTCTCTCTCTCTCTCTCTCTCTCTCTCTCTCTCTCTCTCTGTTCATTTTGTTCGCATTATTCAGCTATAAAAGCATAAATCTGCAGCTTCCATTTAATAATTTTTTTTTACTTATCGACCGACTGATCAGGTTTATGTCCATCTAATTTGACAAGGATAGATTGCATCTATTATTCTTAATTTTGGGACATGTTGCTTTTTCTTGAGCAGTTTTTGATGAAGATAAGACTTTTAAGTTTCCTGGACTGTTTAGGAGCTCTATTTTTTTGTTTTGTTTTTACGTTCTCATCATGATGTAGCAGGTCCTTTGCAGAATGTCGCTCTCATCACAGTCTGCCTGAAAGAAACTCGGTCTCTCGTCAGTTCTCCCGCCTCATGCACTTTCACACTCAAGGAGTCACTTATATCCTGTGCCCATCTTCGTGTCGGTCGGCCCCTGCCCCTCCTTCCTGGTACTATACATTTCGCTATAATTTTTTCCAATCCGTCTTGGTGCTTGATATGATCAAAATATTTCAGCTTCCGAGAAAGGATGCTGTTTATTAGCTAATCTTCCTTGATTGTCAGGTCTTTTAGGATGTCAATATTTCTCATCTTCTTTGTCCAAGATATTCTGAGAATCTTTCTGTAGCATTTCAGCTCTGTGACGTTCTAGTCTTCTAAAATGTTTGTGTTTGTAAAATTGTGAAGCTGACTTGTTTTACTTTTTGTTTACTTTCCATACTTTTCGATGTTATTCTCAAAGTAGGGTTTTCTACAAACCTTATGTCACTTGTTAGCTTTAAAGTCTTTTGTGTGTGTTAAAAGTTCGGAATGATTAATTTGCCTAAGGAATAGACTAAATATGTGATTATCTCTCATTTTAACCACGTAACCCTCGACATTCACCAGCTAAGAGATCCACCACCTAAGACATCCACTACCTACGACATCCACTAACTACGACATCCACCACCTACGACATCCACCACCTACGACATCCACCAGCTAAGACATCCACCACCTACGACATCCACCACCTACGACATCCACCACCTACGACATCCACCACCTACGACATCCACCACCTACGACATCCACCACCTACGACATCCACCACCTACGACATCCACCAGCTTAGACATCCACCAGCTACAACATCCACCACCACGAGTGTAAAAAATACATAAAACATCAATGATTCGATACACGTGAACCCTGGAGCCTTTGGCGCTTCTCCCTGCAGTTCTTTTATGTTGTGTACACAGGCGCCTGTGGCGCCTCAGTTACTCAAAACACGTTTCAGAAACAACACTTTTCACTCAAAAGACTACCGAAAAAAAAAAAAAAGCTGCGCAGTTTTATCTGGGAGACAGTGTGCCGACCACGTCCAACAAACGCCCGACACTGTCGACCACCCTGTGTATTGACACCGACGAGAGGCATCTCAAAACACCCCTAGAAGATAGAACAGCCCGTGGAAACGCGCACGAGATCTCGCGCGAGAGCGAGTAAGGGTGAATTCCGTGATTAGTACCAGAAAGAGCGAGAGAGAGAGAGAGAGAGAGAGAGAGAGAGAGAGAGAGAGAGAGAAAGAGAGAGAGAGAGAAAGAGGGAGAGAGAGAGAGAGAGGGGGGGCGAGAAAATGATAAAACATATATATTTAATTGGTATAAACACTCATGAGACATATACATACAACATAATACTTACTCATATATGTGTCAATATGTATGTGTGAATATAACATATATTTATGTCTTAATGTATGTGTGTATTTCTAGTGAATATTCATAGTGATTGTGAAAACGAATATATATATATATATATATATATATATATATATATATATATATATACATATATATATATATATATATATATATATATATATATATATATATATATATATATATATATATATATATATATATATATATATAGAAGGAACGGTTCCTTTTCTACGCCTCTAGGCATATAGGTCATATAGTACTAGACCTTTATTTTATAGACTAATCGGCACAAGATGGGTGATGTGATTAGCATCACACCGGAAGCCTTAACTGGACTGTACCTGGTACCCACTCAAAGCTGGGTCGACCTGGGAGCCAAGGTCATTTCTAAAAAAAAAGTCTAACACACACACACACACACACACACATATATATATATATACACACACATTGTGTGTGAGCGAGAGAGAAGGTGTGTGTGTTACTGAGCGCCTACAATTATTAGGGACGAGACATTCTTACGGCTACCTGACAGTTGGGCAAAATGGCATGGACATATCTGTAGACCAGTGTTGCATGGCTGTTACTTTCGCTGGGGCTTGTGAAGAATATCAAGTTGATGATCCCCAGTAGGAACACCAGCACCACGGTTGACTTGATTGTTCGACTGAAAATGGACATGCAGAAGGATTAGAGTGAAAAGATATAAAACAATCGAAAAGTAGGACGAGTAAGATTCACATTTTTACAAATACAAACGACAAGTAAACGTTGCGGCTAAATAGCCTTCATCGGCACATTAAATAAATAAACAAAATTACATAGTCACATAATTGACGTATTCCTGATAAAAGTCACATTGCTGTCCAGTCAGTTTAATGATAGACACCTTTGGCCGCAGAGATTGTATACTAGCCATAGAACGCCAAGGGCTGTAACCCAAAGATACTAGATACAAATGTGTTGAAGGTTAAGTCCCCTAGGCGAATTTGCGCCAGTGAAAGAAAATAGTGCAACAGTGCTGGCTTGAGGGCACTGTTCTGTACAACAAAACATGCTGTTTGAACATGTCAGCTAGTCAAAGCCCATCATACCCCATCTTTTGCAGATAATGGACTAAATAACATTGCGGCTCGTGCAATGGAAAGCGTCATGTATGTGGGACGTGACATTGCGAAAATCCAGACTACACACCTCAACCACACACGGACAAGTCCTAAATACAGGTCTATGGCAAGAGATAACGACTAAGTGGAACTCAGAAAAGGGACGTAACCGACTCTTGACAGGAACGACCTTGAGGTTATGGTCATGCCTGACTTTTAACTTGATCGTATGAATGATAATCAACAGAGAGAGTGAATGCAGCAGCATGTCTTCATGTCTCACTCTTGACTTGATTGTACGAATGAAAACTGACACACATAAGGAGTTTAACAACAGTCTGACTCTTGAGATGATTTCGCTACTACTTATAGGCGTACAAAAGGATTGCGGCAATATGTCTGGTTCTTGGATTGTTTGTGAGAATGACATCGGCCACACAGATGGACTGCATCTGTATAAGTGTCTTACTACGTCCTCTTCAGCACGCAATTTTTTCTTATTTGGGGCCCAACTCTGGCTTTTGCCAGGGGCCGCAATATAGGCAGGCCATCAATATGGCCAATTGTCTGAACGCGGTTTCTGCCACCTCTCCACGGTGATCCTCATCCGCATGGTGGCACTTTGTGTCATCGGGTGTTTATCGCTTGTGTGATGTCCTAGTGGGGTAGAAGGATTGGATTGGATTTTTTACCCCACCAGGACATCACACAAGCGATAAACACCCGATGACACAAAGTGCCACCATGCGGATGAGGATCACCGTGGAGAGGTCCCAGAAACCGCGTTCAGACATTTGGCCATAATGATGACCTGCCTATATTGCGGCCCCTGGCAAAAGCCAGAGTGGGGCTTCAAATAACAAAAAATTACGTCCTAAAAAGGACATAATGATTGAAGCAATATATAATAATGGGGTAGAAAGTCAGTCAGTCAGTCAGTCATAAGTGTCTTACTCTTAAAAGTACGACTAAAAATGAGCATACTGAAGGACTGTAGTACAATGACTATCTTTTGATTCGATGGTGCGACTGAAAATAGACACACAGAAGGATCCTAGCAAGATGCGTGATACTTGACGTGATCGGCAGCCTCGGTAGCGCTACGGCTAGACTCTTACCTATCGACCTGAAAGTTTAGTATTCGCAGCAGGAAGGATTTAACGTCACTGACTTTGGCTGCCGGCTCGATCTAACATAACCAGAAGTATGAAATGTCCTTCAGAACAGGCTGGTCTATTCAAAAAATGAAGGTGCCAGCATGTGATCACTGCGGCGTACAGATTTGTGGAGGAAATCTTGACCACAGACGCTGTCAGATTTCGTAAAGCATGCTCAGAAACGTGGAAACAGGTTTTTGATTGTTTGAATCTGAAGCACCACCCTGACATTTGCCAGGGGCCTTGATTATAGCAAGACTATGAATATGACCTAACTCAGCAAAGCCGGACTGCACCAGCCAAGCCTGATCGAGCAGACATGGCTCAGCAGCAAACACCCTAACTTAAGTGAAAGTGATCGCCGCAACGAATCGAATTAAACCAGATAACAAAGAAACAGTCTTCAATAAAGCAGGCTGTCGGGCAACTGAAAGAGGACCAAATTTGACATTTTTGTTTCGTTTTTACGATTACAATTACGACTAAGAGAACTGGACCAGACCAGACACAAACCCGTAAATAACAGATCGGACTTGGGAAGACAAAGAACAAGAAAATCAGGTGTGAATTCACACCACGAATAACAGGAAACCAAATAAGATAGCCAAGGAACCTTCCTTCATATAGCAGGCCTCCGGGCGGCTGAAAAAGAATCAAATTCGGAATTTTTGTTGGACAA
>CAJHNH020001469.1:368119-378119 GCA_905116865.2 Candidula unifasciata
TCTATCTATCTATCTATCTATCTATCTATCTATCTATCTATCTATCTATCTATCTATCTATCTATCTATCTATCTATCTATCTATCTATCTATCTATCTATCTACCTACCTACCTACCTACCTACCTACCTACCTACCTACCTACCTACCTACCTACCTACCTACCTACCTACCTACCTACCTACCTACCTACCTACCTACCTACCTACCTACCGATCGATCGATCGATCGATCTATCTATCTATCTATCTATCTATCTATCTATCTATCTATCTATCTATCTATCTATCTATCTATCTATCTATCTATCTATCTATCTATCTATCTATCTATCTATCTATCTATCTATCTATCTGTCTGTCTGTCTATCTATCTGTCTGTCTGTCTGTCTGTCTGTCTGTCTGTCTGTCTGTCTGTCTGTCTGTCTGTCTGTCTGTCTGTCTGTCTGTCTGTCTGTCTGTCTGTCTGTCTGTCTGTCTCTCTCTATTTATCTATCTATCTTGATGTACCCGACTAGGAAATCATATAAGCGATAAACACCCGGTGACACAAAGTGCCACCATGCGGATGAGGATCACCTCTGGAGAGGTTCAGGAAACCCCTTTCAGCCGTTAGGCCACATTTATGGCCCAGCTATATTCAGGGCCCCCGGTAAAAGTCAGGGTGGGGCTTTGAATAACAAAATATAGCATCCCACAAGGAGACCACGAGATGTTTCATATTTTCTCGATGTTCTAGTGGCGGGAACTTATGATACCTAAATCTTGTTCAAGTACTCAAAATTATAATAATAATCATGAAGGTGTTTAATCCCCAAGTTCCAGCCACATCGCAAGCTTCTATACAGATTTGTTTGTGTGGTACGCAACGGTTGGCAGCACCGGAGCCTTTTTTAAAGCAACATTTCTTAGTACTTCTGTAATAGACACTTTGTAGCAAACACGGGCATGTCATTTTCTAGAATTCTGAAGGTTAAAGTCACACGATGGGTTCGAAATGGTTGATATCCCGTCCATCCATTTTACTTGCAAACACGGTACCCATTTTGAGCTGGTTCGACCGCAGTGCAAGTGATGAATTTGATAGGGATTTGAAAACATTGCCATCAGAAGACCTGGCCTCCCGGCTATCGAACTGTAAAGGTTTACGTGGTACAGTATGTCCTAGGAAACTGAACATTGGTTAACTTTGGATTTAAACACTATTTATTTTTGGTAAAGCTAGGACTGGTTGTCGGCATCTGTGGCTTAGGCGTTACGATCGCACTTTGTGATTCCGGGGTGCCGGGTTCGATCCCAGCTGCATGCCTTGCGCCTTGTGTTGGTTTTGACAGGGGTATCATGAGAAGCCGACCGTCCAGCAAGCAATGGCAAACTGCTGGGCGTAAACTTGCCTAGGAAAACCACAATAGCTAAAAAATGCTGGTGTTGGTTCTGCAACGTCTTGTATAGGATACGCCACTAACTGGTTAAGGCTGTGCTATTTGTTTGATTCTGGTTTATGAAAACCTTGTATTCTCTAGGCTCTACCTGATCGTGTAAAATAAAGTGATTTGGCTGAATTAATTGAGGCTTGAATATTACCAGGCAAATTCATGTGTAATAAATATAAAGAAACTCATAGGAGTATAAACATATAAACAGATAATCAACAAAACTAACAAATATATGGATAGACTGGCACATCTATTTACCACACATACAGACACACAAAGTACACATACTTTCAAATGCTACCTCTATCTAACAGAACACAAAAGCTCGCCCACAGTATCAACCACTTACCAACAGAGCAAGCATAATGGGCACGTATATGATGAAAATGTAAGACACACGGCTGTTTTGATTCCAACAGCTGTTGTCGTGCTTGAAGTGCATCACAGCAGCCCAAACAACAGCGACCAGGAGGGGAATCACTACAGTGAGACACACAGAAGTGTGTTAACACAAATGCATTGAGATAAACAGCATTACTTGTTTGTTTGCACATAAATAAACGGTCGGGGAACCCTTGCGGCTTTGGAAATATATAATAAACAAACTTATAGGTAATGGTCTGAACTCATAAAAAGAAATGGAGAGATGAGGTACAGATATCATTATCCATCAGCTGGGTCCTTCACAGAACTTCGCTCTTGTCACGGCACACATGAAAGCCTTCAACCTTCTCTTTTTCTGTCTTTCTCTAACTCCCTCTGTCTCCCTCTGTCTCTCTCTGCCTCTCTGTCTCTCTCTCTCTGTCTGTCTCTGTCTCCCTCTGTCTCTCTCTGTCTCTGTCTCTCAGTCTATGTCTCTTTGTGTGTGTCTCTCTCTCGGTCTATGTCTCTTTCTGTCTCTCTCTGTGTCTGTCTCTCTCTCTGTCTCTCGGTCTTGTCCCTTTCTGTCTGCTCTGTGTCTTTCTCTGTGTCTACATCTGTCTTTCTCTCTGTATCTCTGTCTCTCTTTGTCTCTCTATATCTCTCTGTCTCTCTCTGTCTCTCTGTGTGTGTCTCTCTGTCTCTCTCTGTGTCTCTTCTATCTCTTTATCTCTCTGTCTCTCTGTCTGTCTCTCTCTCTCTCCAGCCAGTTCTACAATCCTAGCTATGTCCATAGCCAGGGCATCTTTAACTAGACAACTAGACTAACAATTGAAAGCTATTGCTACTACGCTGAGAATCAAGCCTCCAGACGAGAACAAAGCCACGCTCGCAAAAACAATGACACTTTCATCCATGACCAACACCCCTATCAATAAGCTCTCTTCTTCAGCCCATACCCTCACCCCCTTTCCCAGTGGAGCACAGACCCTTAGCCGACCCACACCTAGTGGGTCTTTCATTTGCTATTACATGCAGCCGACCTCATAACCTCTCATATCATTTTACCTCAATCTCTAGCTCCGTTCTCCATATGTGTGATTTGGTTTGTATGTATGTGTGTGAGATTTTGATTGCACCTTTTCTATACCCCCATGGATGTCAGGGTAAAGACTTTCTACTTAAGTTGTTCTACCAGTGCCATTTATTGCATGTTAGTCTGTTATTTTGCAGTAAATTTGTTAGTGTATAACTAAGCAGCTCAATAAGTACGATGCATTATTTGTAGGTGTTGTTTTCATTATGGAGATTGACCACAGTTTTTATGTGGATATGTCCGCTACTATAACTAGTTATTAAATTACCCTTTTCAACGCTTGCAGACGTATTCGGCATAAAGTACAAGCCATTATTTTATAGACCAATCGGCACTTGGTGGATGACCTGGCCATCATCACTCCGGTCGCCTTTACTTCCCATGGCTATACCTTGTACCCACTTCAGGCTGGGTCGACCTGGGAGCCAAAGTCATTTTTGAAAAAAAAAAAAAAAAGTGTGACTTCGTCAGGATCAAAACCCATGACCCTCCGATTGGCAGACGAGCTTCTAGCTAACTCCTATAATTAATTATAATCATTCGTAATACATTATTAAACATTCGCTAAAACACAGTGCGTATTGCGTGGATGATGTAAATCAGTAAGAAAATGAGAATAAATTTTTAAAAATGATTGCAGAAAGGTTGAGAGCTGAACGTATGAGAACAAGCACATTAAATACACTTGATGGGAACAACCGTTCTGAACTCCCATGCGCTAATTGTGGAAGACTTTCCTCAACGCGTTCGTGTCTTGCCTGTCACACTCGCCATCGTCATAGGCTGAGCTCCATGACTCCTCGAAGCATAATATAACACTATTTCCAGGTAAAACGGAAAGGTGCTAGCAACTTTCATACGAAAAATGGCGAGGTGAGTTCTGTGTTTCCTCTGCGATAGGACTTTAGTACCAATGTCACGAGAACAGTCTTTTTGTGAATCATCAGCAGCGAAATCCAACCCTGTGACACTGATGTTTGTGAGACGCGTTCACCAACCCCTACGCCACAGAGATGTATATTTTATATCAGTTTATTTCACACTGATCCCTTAATTAATGAGGAGCGGCTGACCGAACGGTTAGAGCTATCAGTTCACAAGGGGGCACCCAGGTTTGAATCCTCGGTCAATCTGAGGATTTGTTGCCTGTTGGGAGCAAACATAAAATCCTAACCTTCACAGTTCGCGGCGACAGCACTAGTCATGCGGCCCTAATTCCTCATGCCCAAAGACACCTTGTCTACACTTCACAAGTTGTAGATTTAGGCAGCAATGGCAGTAAATAGCAGATCCTATTCTGCCTTGTAGCGTCGACATGTATCAACTGAAAAAAAAAAAAAAAACTGCCCGATTCTGTGATTGTTTGCAACTAATAGAGTTTATTGAAGGAAGTTCCTATTATTAGTTTGACTTATAGATAAAAGTAACCTTATCCTCACCATTATGCGTACAGGGCATAAAGGACAGGTTCTTTTTCCCACGCCTTTAAGCGTATTTGGAGTATAGGGCTAGACCGTTATTTTACAGAACAATCGGCACTGGGTGGGTGATGTGGTCAACACTATGTCAATCGGCACTGGGTGGGTGATGTGGTCAACACTATGTCAATCGGCACTGGGTGGGTGATGTGGTCAACACTATGTCAATCGGCACTGGGTGGGTGATGTGGTCAACACTATGTCGGCCTCATTCAGTTCTTAGAATTAACTTGGTACACAGTAAAGGCTGGGTCGACCTGGGAGCGACGGCCATTTCTGAAAAAGATCCCATTTCCCTAGATAGGTAACCGACAGTAGCTTTCTCACTCCCTAAACGTTTTGGGCATATGTTTGTACTCCCATAGTGTTTATAACTCATCGGGTTGTTTCCTCCTGATTAAAGTAAGTGAATGTCAACTTTCAATGTAGTCCACTGGAGGGAAAACTGTGCTATAGTCCGTTTCAAAAGTCGTGCCAATGTTTAAAAATACGTAACTCAGTAACCGATGTGTGTAAATTGTTGAAATTTGGCATTAAACCGGTTAACACTCATGTCCTTGTAAGAAAATATTTTTAGTTGAAAAAAGAACTATACTTATGGGGAAAGGGGGAGGGGGGGGGCGGCTTTGTTGCGGTTTATGAAAGAAAAAACAAACAGATACCCGATTCAAAGAATAAAATTACCATGATAACATAAATGGCTTCAGACGAAGTTGGCAAAAAATTTAAATACACCCGTTTTAAAATGACCAAAAAAAAAAAAAAAACTCTTTTTCAATAGTAAAGTGAATACATTAAGTAAGTACTGTCACAAAGCTTGATGATTGACACATAAAAAAAAGTATCCGATTTATTCCACCTACCATATTTTTAGAGGTACACTAGTTATTAGGGTGACACAGGTAAACAATTGACAACTGTAATGAAAAAACAGCACCTGTGCAATTGTTAATTGTGAAATTATAAGGACCTGGGAAACCTAAGAATCTGACAAAAATGTGTGTTGATCAGTAAAAGATTTTTCAAGATATTTGTTACAGTTTGAGAGCACAACTTTTTAAACGAACTATTTAATCGTGTTTGCAAACAGGCGTGTTGTGGAAGATATAATCAGCTTGTCGGCCGCCCTTACTTATCATTACATTTTCTGGTGCTTATTGTATAATACTAAGTGATCATGTTGAGTGTACTACAAAAAAAAAAAAAAAACATGCTGTTCATAACCTGGGACGTTCATGCAAGAAGGTAAGCATCTAGTTAATACGCTACCGCGCCGCCATCTCCCTTTCCCGTCCCCCTTCCCTCCCCGCAACCTCCCCTCACTTTTCTACAATCATCGCCACGTAACTGAAGTGTTTTCTCCCAATTTTAAATATTTTAAATCGGTTATAACTTTTCTGACCTCCCAGAGACTTAACTTTTTCTGCAATTTACACACACTTGTTCCTGTCATCTCCTGTTATGCATGATTATCGTCCTCTACCGCACTGTCCCGCGCCCCCCCCCCCCCCCCCACTCAATTTACTCATTAAAAAAAAAAAAATACAGTTTGCAGAAAATATATCTAGCCATGGATTGTCGAGGCTCTTGTGTGAGGATCTTTCAATCTAAGAATAAACCAGGGTTAATGGGAATCCTATCAAATACTGTGTCAAAGAGATGTTTCGAGATAGGCTTTCTCTAGAGCCAGGTCATAACGTGCAGGGTAAACAGTTCAACATCTCACGTTCTTTCCCTTTCAACCAGATTTGATTGATTATATTCACAACACGCAGGCGCGCGTCCGCTCGCGCACCCACACACACACCTCTTCTGATGGATGCGCAATTTGAGAAGCTGAGTCACCTTGCAAATTTGTAAGTGTTTAATAATAATAATAATAATAATAACATGAATAATAATAATAGTGTGATGTGTGGCCAAGTGTCATAACTGTGATTGCTCTCTGTAATTGCCACATTCGCGGTGAACGGGGGTCTTTAGGTCTGAGAATTCAATTCAGTTTAAGCTGTGACTGAAGCTGTTTTCATATCATGACTGCTCTAAAATTGTCCTATTTACCATTGTATTCTGCCACCAGTACGGACAGCTGATAAGAATTGTCTTCCTGTGTCGCCGTCCGCACGTAACTCTGTGGCTACAGCTACTTTCCTCCATTTACCCCAGAGTTTCAACTCTGGTACCCATTTCCTAGAGACTGGGTGAACCCCGGAAGCCGCCCGGTTTCGAACACCTACCGTGGGCTGCAGCGAGTCGCAGCTGGATTTGAAAGCGAGCTTTTTTATCGTCTGCGCTAACGCGAATCAAATTATCTTTGTGTTTACGCGTTTGCTCATTCTAAAACTAAAGTAAGGCAGGTCAGTGCGCTACTTAGAGAGCAGAATATTATTTGTTTGGAAAACAGCGTTACAGATTTTAAATATCTAAACGGGAGAATAGATTGATGACAGAAACAAGGTGATAGCGAGGTAGTGCACTTAAATACTAACTGACACCGTTATTAAGACATTCCAAATTAGGTCTGACAGTCAAGAAACAGCAATTCATTCAACCAGTGTGCTGCCAGTGCAAAACTTGGGCATTACCAATGACAAATAGGGCTCATCAGAACGGAAGTTCAGCACATCCAGGAATAGGAAAACGGATCTCAATCGTTCACAACCTTGTGGCAATAGTCTATATAGGGAAAGCACGTCTGGAGTAAACCCTGGGAAAATATCAGTAGCTAGAATCCCTAAGATGGTTCAACAGTGATTACACTGCAGTATCGGCAATTCCTGCAACATCTTCGGTATTATGCTGTACCAGCACACAACATTCCCTTGCGATTAGCTGCCATGTAGCAAGGAGATCTGCCCATGCAACAGCATGTACTCCATGTGACACGTCAAGACCTAACGAGTGATGCGGAGTTCACAGTAAAACTCTTCGCTGTCGAGGTAGGCTCAAGAGAGCTAATCTCTACATACAATTACAATGTACTAAAACTGCTGAGCTTGCGAAGAAGGGAGCGTAAACGGGCACTAAACCAAATGGGCGAAGCTGCTTAAAGAGCTTCAAGCTGGTTGTGGAAAAAGTAAATAGTACCAAAATGAGAACTGCTTTATATATTTTTAAAAGGACGAAAATACAGGGATATGGGAAGGGGGACAGGGAGAAGCGTAGCCAGCTTGAATCAATTGGGGCTCCCAATTTTTTTTTTTAGGTGTGGGAAAAAAGGGGGGGGGGGGGGCCTCAAAGCTCCTAAGTTCCCCTGGTTCCGAAGTTCCGTACTAGGAATGAGCAAAAGTTCAGGACATTTCGACCTTAAAAAAAAAATGGCGTGCTTTAAATTAGACTGCAGTCGGCACGAGCAGTATGGGAAAGCCTGGTTGTCTACAGAGGAATGTGACAGAACAGGCGTGCGAATGTCCCAGTTTGGTGATTTTAACTCCTGAGCCGTTCTTTGATTAATTGAAAAACTGAATTAAAGGTACTCAGGTGTAACATTGATTAGCCGAATCCGTTAATGTGAGAGTTTTCCAGTCGGCTGTGTCATTGTCACACCACAATGCTTTTATATAAATTCGACGCAAAGGAAATGGGAATTTAAAAAAAAAGAAAATTGATTACAGAACCGTTGCAAGCTGTGCCTCTGAGAAGAAGCAACACTAACTATATGTTATAGCAACAACAGCCATGAAATTCAATACTCTAATTGGAAAAGACATTTCGTAACGCTGACTGGTCGATCTACTCGTAGACGCCCTCCTTCCTCAAGGGCGGTGACTCTCATGGCTCCCCATAGCTCAGTACAACACCATCGTTTGGAAACTACACAGCAGGTATCTTAGGGAACACGATGTTTTTGCGCTAGGGCTCGATGGATACTTTGTATAACAACCATCCTTACTGTCTTCACTTGCTTGATGAGAGTAAGAGAGAAGCATCACATCATCAGACCCTTGTTTTTTACCTGAGTATATTAGCATACATATAGGCCGATCCATCCATTCACCTACCATTGCATCTATCTTCGAACATAGCAATCGTCCCACCCATTCATCTACCACACCATTTATCCCACTATCCACTCAGCCCAACATTCATTCACTGCTATTTTCCACCGCTCCCTTTCATTCTGGCTGTCACCAGCTTTGCGCTTGGGTTCGACTAATACTTTGTATAAAAATCACCCTCATTGTCTCTATTTGATAGCTGACAGTAAGAGAGAAGCACTGTATTACTAGACCCATGTTTTTACCTCATTTCACATATTGGCCGATCCATCCATCCATCTACCATTTCATTCATACAACAATACAGTCATCCATCATTCCATCCATTCATCTACCCACCCATCTATCCCACGACCCACTCATCCATTCACTGCACCATCCACACATGCCCATTTTCCATCTATCCTCCCATCGATCCTTTACATTCTGGTTGTTATCAGTTTTACGCTTGGGCTCGACTGATTACTTTGTATAACAAGCATCCTTACTGTCTCTTTTTGATAGCTGACAGTAAGAGAGAAGCATTTTATCACGAGACCCTTGTTTTTACCCGATTTTATATATTAACAATTCCATTCATCCACTAACATACCCATCCTTTACCCATCCATTCATCTACCCACCCGTCTATCTCACCACCCTCTCGCCAACTGACCCCACCATCCACCCATACAGTTTTTCCATTGCTCCCTTACATTCTGGTTTTTACTAATTATGTGCTCGGTTCGACTGATACTTTGTATAACAATCACCCAAACTGTCTCTATTTCATAGCTGACAGTAAGAGAGAAGCATCGTGGCTTGAGACCCTTGTTTTTACCTGATTTCATATACTGGCACACATATAGACTGACCCATCCATCCATTATACTTTCCATCCATCCACGGGTATAGCCATCCATCATTCCGTCTATGTGTCTAAACGCCCATCTATCCCACCACACTCATCCATTCACCCCACCATCCATGATCTATCTATCTATCTATCTATCTATCTATCTATCTATCTATCTATCTATCTATCTATCTATCTATCTATCTATCTATCTATCTATCTATCTATCTATCTATCTATCTATCTATCTATCTATCTATCTATCTATCTATCTATCTATCTATCTATCTATCTATCTATCTATCTATCTATCTATCTATCTATCTATCTATCTATCTATCTATCTATCTATCTATCTATCTATCTATCTATCTATCTATCTATCTATCTATCTATCTATCTATCTATCTATCTATCTATCTATCTATCTATCTATCTATCTATCTATCTATCTATCTATCTATCTATCTATCTATCTATCTATCTATCTATCTATCTATCTATGTATCTATCTATCTATCTATCTATCTATCTATCTATCTATCTATCTATCTATCTATCTATCTATCTATCTATCTATCTATCTATCTATCTATCTATCTCTCTCTCTCTCTCTCTCTCTCTCTGTCGGTCGGTCGGTCGGTCGGTCGGTCGGTCGGTCGGTCGGTCGGTCGGTCGGTCCGTCCGTCCGTCCGTCCGTCTGTCTGTCTGTCTGTCTGTCTGTCTGTCTGTCTGTCTGTCTGTCTGTCTGTCTGTCTGTCTGTCTGTCTGTCTGTCTGTCTGTCTGTCTGTCTGTCT
>CAJHNH020001469.1:383119-395619 GCA_905116865.2 Candidula unifasciata
AACGTTCTATTTTTTTTTTTTTTTTTCACGAGGCGTCACTCCTACAGGGATTCACTACTTCCACGATCCTCACGCTCAACTGCTTGTCAACAACTAGATCTGTTTGCAACGCTTAGCTAACACCCCTGTCCCTCAATCCAGCCAAACTGCACCAACCCCGGCACATGCGCGAAACTGCAGCGCTTGGCCATTTACTTTCAGGACAAACCCTGTATAAACATATCTTTTGAAATGTATTTTTATTCATTACGAATAAAAATTTTAAAAAAAACATAATATGGGTTCTGTATATTTAATAAAAGCGATGGAAAAAAATGAGCACGAAATTATTAAACAAGTTTGCTTGTATGGGAGCCGTACTTGAGTTCATATAGGAAAACTGAATCGATACACCAAAAAAAAAAAAAAAAACAACAACTGTGTAGTTCTTTCTATATGACATGTCCGGAGAGCAGTAAACATACAACTCTTAACTCAATAATTCACGGAGAGCCGGATACAGACCGTTTACCACAGTGTGCTTTTGGGAGGCATGAGAACTACATGGCACAGAATGTGTGAAACTAACAAGGAGACTCATTCATTCATTCAGTAGCATGTCCCTCGCGGAACCTCGCTGCCATAACAACCCTCCGGAAAACCTTCCTATCCTGAGCAAGATGTCCTGCGTCTGATACACCCATCTGGAAATCATCTGCCACATCCTGCACCCATCTTCTCCTTGGCCTTCCTCTTCCTCTCTTCCCAGGCATATACCCCTCCATTATTGTTCTCTCTAGACTTCCATGACGTTTCAAGTGACCAAAATATTTCAATTTTCTTTGTTTTATTGTCTTTACTAGCCAACCCTCTTCAATATTCAGCTCGTGAAGTATGGATGCATTTGTTCTTTTCTTTACCCACGATATTCTTAGAACCTGTCTGTAACATTCATATTCAAATGCATTTATGCGCTGTTCCGCTTGTTTAGTAAGTGTCCAGGTCTCACAGGCGTATGTTGCAATGGGAAAGATGCATGCTCTTAAAAATCTGGAACAAGGAGACTGCGTGTTAAAATTGCTTTTATGTTAAGAACATTTTATATTGGGATGACTGTTACCATTGAATATTTTTTTTTATTCGTATCTATTAATAGATTTGCAATCATGTTAATGCTTGTCTTTATTATTCTCCTTATCAATATCCCAGTGTAAAACGATCCGTGAGATCCTTTCCCCGTGATTACATCTCAATATATATATTATTTATGTCCCGTTTACACACATCTTTATTTCAAATCAAGACAACAGGAGCCCGTGTCTTCCTATCAATAATTCACTAAAGGGTTACAGAAGTGTAACAGAAACCCCTTTCAGCCTTAAGATCATATTCATGGCCCGGCTATATTCAGGGCCCAAGGCAAAAGCCAGGTTGGGTCTTAGGGTTTCTACTGGTAGTTTTTGTATTCCAGCTCCATTTGTTACCCATTTAAGTGCCACTTTGGTAATTCTCTGGTCGCTTCTTTTCGGAGTATGCTAAATATAGCACCGTCTTCTTTGGCTTATAGTTGTGACACTTCTTGTGTGCATTTCGTGGTCCCATATTAATAAGAGGGGGAGGGGAGGGGTAGACCCAATGCCCTTAATAAGCATGTCGTTGAAGGTGTCTAATTAAGGTCTCTCCTTCGTCATCAGAGTACGCCTTCCTGGGAAGCGATAAACCACAAGTCTACATGCAAAAACAACAGAAGCCAGATCTGTAAAACTCATGTGAAGGCAAACTCATGTTCTGGAATAAAACTAAAGAACAAAAGTGGAAAACAAAACAACCAAAACCTTTCACCGGAGTTTACAGCCGGTGAACCCGAATGATAACGTAAGGTGGTAATCCATATAACAGCACAGAAGAAGAAAGTGACGATTTTTAGTCCCCAGTTATGTATCTGCTATATTATCCTCACCAGATAATCCCATACATGCTAACATACTGAGCTGAAGTGCTTCATAAACTAATACATACTATAAACTAAATGAAACCTTGTATACATTTTGGACATTTTCTTTCACCCTTTTTAATGTCGCGACCCTTTATTACAGTTTCATCATGATGTAAAGACCCATTATTTTCCTTTATATTTTTTTAAGTATCCAGAAACCATGAGTTCTTAACCCTTTGGCTCGGTACTATGGAAATCGCAACCCTTCTATGATAGGTACCGCAAATCTGGGAGAAATGTGGCTTTTCTGCCTAGCCCCGGGTGTGAAACCCGGACCACAAGGAGTTCGTCACCCGTTCACCGCGCAGTCCGGTTTAGCCAACAGCGCTAGAGAGCCGGGCTCCTTTATAACTTCAATGAATATAGGTTTTTCAGTGGTCTACCTATGTGAAAGGGTCGTTCGAACCAAAAAAGGATTGCGACCCGCAGGTTGAGAACCCCACTTTTAGATGGATCACGTTGGCGGCAGTGACAAGTATTGCTGGCTCCAATGTTCTTGGGTCCAATTCGAATTTTCAAAATTGCTCTACTGTTTAAAAATGGTAGAAGGAAATGTCTTGGAAAGTAAAGTGACGGAAGAGATGGTGACTACAGCGTCCACTGAAAGCTAACAGGTCTACATCTACAAATTGAAGTCTAGCACATATGCCCAGTGTGAAAATGTCGTGAAAAGGATCCAGTACTTGTCTGTGTGAAAGACGCGCGCCGCGGATTGGAAGGTCGTGGGTTCGCTACCTGGCGGAGCCGGACTTTTCACAAATGACCTTGGCTCTCAGGTCGACCCAGCCTTGAGTGGGTACCGTTTGCAGTCCCGGTAAGTAGAGGCGGCCGGCGTGATGCTGACCACATCACCCGTCTTGTGCCGTTGGTCTATAGAAAATAGGTCTAGCCCTATATGCCCTATACGCCTAAAGGCGGGGTAAGGGTCCTTTACTTTTACTTTACTTACTTGTCTGTATACTCCAGAGACGTTGTCAACATACACTGAAGTTGTATGCTAAATAATCGTGGTTGTAAACATGACCCGATTTAAATTTGATAGGGCCCTAATTTTTTGAAAACCTCAAGCCCCTACTCTTTTGGATTACACCAGCTAAAACGTGTAAATCCGGCAAGGAGGGATGGATGAGAGGAAGAGAACGACAAGTGTATAATCAGTGTGCTAAGGGAACAGTTAGCATCCACACTTTAACGTCATTTGCTGCGGGAGACGGATCATCTATGGGAATGCCCGGTGTGCTATGATGTCGATTCTTAAACCAGTAATCAGTATACATAGGCTAAATTCAAGAAACGTTAAAATCATGTTGATTATGTAAGAGTTTTAAAATATAATATATCATAAAATGCTGATCATATCGGTGAGGAAAATATATTATCGTTTAATTATTAGTAAAAGAAGTCATAAATAATGTATCTGCACAGTGAAATTAATTATATTATATAATCCTCCTAAAGGCTCTTTTTTTTTTTTTTCAAACAAGGTTGCATTTGTGAACAACAACAACAACAACAAAATAATTTGTTGAGACTCCTACATATTGTGAGGTTCCAACTTACAGCTTAGGTGGTGTGGCCTAAATAGAGGACTAGTTGTTAAAGTGTATGAGAATCATTGATATTAACAAAGTGGATGACTACGTTTTTGATTATGAGTTAACCTGGGTCAAGAATTGACTTTACAGCATTTGTGGCATTCAAATATCCGCTCCTTCCCCATCTTCAGCAGCCAGCTCAGTGTTATAATACTACTGGTACCCTTCGTAGTATGGTTATATGTCTGCCTTGCCTTTCCTCTGAGTGTATTGAGCTGGCCAGACCCTCTGGTCACACCCAGGTGTATCATTCTGTCATGGCCAGAATAACATATTTTCTCTTCTGATTTCGTTGCTTATTCCCAAAACGGCTTTGACCACATTTGCCTGGACATGTAATAGTTCGCCATCCAGTGGTGCAGAACTTGCCAATCTGTCTGCCTGTTCATTCCCCCCCCCCCCCCTCCCCCACGCCGGAATAGAAAAGATCCAAAGTATGCTCACTACCAGAGCTACTTCTATTGATGATCTTAATGCACATGATGATTGTGATGGTGATGATGATGCCCATGCTATTTAGATGAAAAGTTTGATGATAATACATTACAAGTGTGTCTTACCCCAACCAATTAAGTAGAACAACATGAACGGGGCTTTCTCGTGACTAAGTGGCCTCATGACAAGGATCAGGTGAAGGTACAGACCCTCGACCAACATCCAATAGAAGTTGGCCACGTAGCTGAGCTGTTGCAATGTGACAAAAGCCCGACACAGCCATTTCTGCAACAGGCCATCAAACCAATACGATTACCAATACAAAAAATATGAAAGTGATTTTTTTTAAACTTGCCGCTAAATAGGGGCGACTGTTCTCACGCTAATACCAAGAAATTATTCCAGTGAACTATGACTAAAAAAGCTTAACGAAATGGGGAAGCAGAAGAAAACAGCACAACACAGCTCGGCGTTTCGGCCGGGGCCTTTTTCGGTGTGAACTAAACTACACAACAACACAAAAGGGGAAAGTACTACAACCACCAATTGGTCACGTGAGAAACTATTAAAAATGGCGATGAAGAATGAATTTACAAAAAAATAAGGAAGGCTTGTAAAATAGTCTTAAAAGTGATAGTGATGATACGTAATAATAAAAGTAGGAATTCAAGAGTAGTCAAATATACACATTGTAATTATTTATAACTTGTACTGATAAGAGGTAGAATAAAATAATCACATGAAATAAAAAAGGCATTAAAAAATACACTAAAATAATGTGACAATATTAAAACTTTTTAGATTAAGGTAAGCTGGACATTGATGCCTCCTAGACTTAGAGCACCTAGGCTATAGATGAGGCAATTTTCCAAAGCAAGGTGCGTGGTATGATCACCAGAGCAAATTTTATGGCTGTGACAGTTATATATCTTTGCTTCTGTGATCAGAGCCTTTAAAATGGACAGGGGTTTGTTAAAGTGTCTTCTTTTCAATATCAGAGAGATGTTCCCTGAACCGATCAGCTAGCTTCTTGCCGGTTTCCTAAATGAATGCTTTGCTGCATCTTTTGCAGATTATGGCATAAATTACGTTCCTGGATTCACAAGTAAATGGTTCCCTTAGTTGGAAGAAACTATAAGGGAAGCTGACCGATAAGGTCTGGACAACAATGGAGCATGTCCTGCGCGTGGTGCGGGAGCATTCCATAGTCCTAAAAGGAAGTGTGGATTGACTGGAGTGGGCGTCTGACGACTTTGTCTTTAAGGTCTCAGACAGATGTACTCTGACCTCAAAGGAAACATACAGAGGAAGTCGACTTTTACCATATGCTTGTTAACAGGCAGTAGCTATATTGCTTCAGGTAGCAAAGCGAAGGAAGGGGGTAGTGGGGGGTGGTTATAAGCAGGAATACATAAAAAATAGTAACAAAATAATCCAATAATGTAGGATTATTTAAACGGGATCCAGGGAAGCTTGAAGATCTCAGTGATGGGAAATGTAGTTTTCCTGCCGATCTGGCATTTATATGGTCGAATTACCTCAAACGCTAGGATCTTTGTGTATCTCAGCTCCACTATCGACCTGAAACTGGGTGCCAAAATATGTCTTTAAGGATAAACTATCAGAGTCATGAACCACATCATATTTTGAATCCTTCTGGGTCTTTGAATACGAAGATCAGTATACATTCACACATATTACTATTTACACGACTAGTTTTTTTTTACAGCTATGTGTTTGAGATGTTTAATAACGACGTCGATACTCACTGCAGATTTAAACCACAAGTTGTGTTTTAGCACCAGAGGTTCCAGTATTGTGAACACGATCAGAAATCGGAGTATAAAAGACGCAATCAAGTTTTTATGGATGCTGGTTCGATGACACTGGAGTGATCTGTGAGAATAAAACAATGCGCTATTTAACATATAGTTGTTCAGATGATACCTGCTGTGCAGAATTTGAATTCACAAACGGCGCATTGATTAAGATAATTATTCTGGAGCTATGGTAATTACTTCATCATAGAGGCGACATTGTTCCAGCAGCATGAATTATTGAAGACATTGTACTCGGTCATTCTGTTACCAGGTGGATGTGATCTCGTCTATTCTTCGGTTTCCCCTTACTCAATGTAACGGTCTGATCGCAGTGCAAATATAATTCTCAAGAGAGCTCTCATCATCATCATCATCATCATCATCATCATCATCATCATCATCATCATCATCATCATCATCAAGCTAGGACCGGAGCAGAATTTTGCTGTCGTCACGATACACTAGAAATTCACTCAATCCCTTGCTACCTGCCCCACTACCTGGGTACTTTCACAAGAAAGGCGTCCTTGACATTCGTTGCCCATTATTCTGTTGATCAGCCCTGACTCGTTTTCCATGAAATATTGCCGTCCCTCTCCGAACTATTATACGGTTTAATATGATGGACTCACCTCAGCTTCGAATCCAGTCTATAAAGTATTCTTCTTCTGCATAAGAAGAAGAATTTCATTATTTTGTTGTTGTTGTTGTTGTTTCCAGGATACGTTAGAAAATCTTACTGTAACATTGAAGTTCAGAAGCGATTGCAAATTAGTTCAGGACTCCCATTCGTAAGTTGCCACTTGAAGGACGCGTCTTCTGATGCTAAAGACACCTGGCTAGCTGAAAGCACTAGAACCAGATCCTGTTTTATTACCAATACTTTGAGGTGTCGTACCACGTAACAAATGATGTCCGTGGCTGAGGCGTTCCGAGTCAGACTCGTAATTCCAACTTACCACGATCAAAGCCCACTGCTGGCTGCGTGGATTTTTATCAAGGTATGGGGCGTCGCAGGTTGACCCAGCCTAAAATGGGTAACAGGATATATGTCCTGTGGAAGTAAAGACAGCAGGAGTAATGCTGACCACATTACCCACTTGGTGCCGAATGGTCTGAAAAAATATGAGTGCTCTTCCCATATGCCCGATGCGCCCAAAGGCGTTAAAAGGGATCTTTCCTTACTACGTAACGAAGTTTTAGACGCCATGTATGGTTGTCGTGCCACGTAACAGCGTTTTAGACGTCATGTATGATTGTCGTGCCAGGTAACAAAGTTTTTGACGCCATGTATGTTTAACGTTACAAGGATCGCCATGTTTCTACACAAATTTCAAGTTTCACTGTTAGCATTCGATAACCGCTGAGAGCTGACTTAGGCGGCTGTGTGTGTGTGTTTACAGACTGAAGACCAATCATACACTAAATAAAAGATGACAATTGTACGTCGCTTGTACTTTTGTAACAATATTGTTACTTAGACGGCTGTGTGTGTGTTTACAGACTGAAGACCAATCATACACTAAATAAAAGATGACAATTGTACGTCGCTTGTACTTTTGTAACAATATTGTTACTTAGGCGGCTGTGTGTGTGTTTACAGACTGAAGACCAATCATACACTAAATAAAAGGTGACAATTGTACGTGGCTTGTACTTTTGTAACAATATTGTACTGTTCATAATGTATATATGACTAATGAATTGAGAAAGCTAAATGTGAGTATGTGCGTGCGCGAGCGTAAGTAAGTGTATGTGTGTGTGTGTGTGTGTGTGTGTGTGTGTGTGTGTGTGTGTGTGTGTGTGTGAATGTGTGCATGCCTGTGTATGTTGTATGCATATGTATGTATGCTTGAACAATTTTATGTGTTACTGAATGTGTGTTTTATTTTAACGAAGTATTTAAGTTTGTTGTAAGTAATTTGTGTGTAAGTGTGTGAGTGTTTGTGTGTGTGTGTGTGTGTATGTGTGTTTGGTCGAAACGCTGATCTGAATGTGTAAGTGTTCCTATCGTTGAGCTTGCTAGTTATATTTCGTGTCCAATATCTTCTATCACATGTAAAGATTTGCTCCCCACCGGGACCTGTATTTTCTCCTCCTTTTATTTAGTGTACGCCCAACATAAAATGGAAGGCCTGTCTAGTTCTCACCCAAAAAAGGTTCTTCTTACATCTTTTCTTCTAGCTTGCCCAGTGTTTATGTCTCCTTTTTTGCGTGTAATATATATCGATTAGGATATTCTCATCCCTTATCTTTCTTTGCTTGTATGCAGTTGCCCAAAATGTGGAGAATTCTGGGGGCAGATTAGTTCGTAATCTTCCTATTCATTTTTTTGATGGGAATTGCAAACCTTGTGGAGGTCTTCTTCCCTAACTGCCTGGGTTATAAATGACTCCAACATTCTCAATTTATGTCATGACCAGGATCGTAAAGCTGTTTGCGGCTTCTATTTTTTTTTCCTTTCAATGTTCTTGCAATCTCGACACCAAAATACAGCCTTTTTTGGGGGGTTTTATTTCTATTTTTCGTTACACGTTACATCTGCTTCTTCCCCTAACCCTTCTCCGTCTCTGTCTTTCTCTCTTTCTCTGTCTCTGACTGTCTGCCTGGGTTTAGACTACTGTGTATAACTAACTACAGGGGCGGCGGCTGCAAAACAAATACATATCAGATGTCTTCCATTTAGTGTGCTCACGACTATCACTTTTAAAAATTAGAGAATTGGTAGTAACTATCGGCACAGTCAAGCACGAGAAGCAAACCGGACGCATACATAGTCAACTAGTGTATGACTGGCACTATTACCCGCGCAACGCCGATGAACATGTTGAAGGGAGAATCTGAGCACTTATTGATGTGTACCGAGTGTTGTGAAAATAATCCAACTCATAACTCATGCGCATGACCTCCTTTATTAGATTATAGTCATAAAGGGCGCAGACACAAAGTGAATACTGGCGATTAGATCTAACTGGATTGGGTTTGGTTACAATGAGTGGAATAGGTTCAAGGGACGTAGGCCTTGTTCAAATTAAACATTTTTTTAACCGTATTTTTTATAGCCCAAGCAGTGGCGTGGCTAGCCATATTATCTACAACCTTCTGTCTCGTGTACTTTTAATTATTCTGACACACATGATCTTCCAATCCACAATGTCAGGCTGTCCAACAGATTTTTTTTTTTTTTTTCGCAATCTCCTTCTGCTTCTTTTGAACTCTTAACTGTTCCACCGTCATAATGTACTGCAATTACCAACATTTCGTGACATGGCTGTCACGCGCCCACGTGGGTAAATACACTGATATAGTGAGGGTGTGGGTTTGAACCTTAACAATGCCCACCCACGTGAGAAACTGGACTATTATCTAAGCTATGTTGATCCTAGACAGTCCTGGATAGCCAAGAAAACAGCGAGTGGCTCGTTCCATGAAATGAAAGTTGCTGTACTTGTATCCACAGGAGTAGGAGAAGGGATAGATAGATATCTGGATACACCCACTATGATATAATCCAGGTGCTCATTTAACCCCTCCGACTGCTCTCCTCTCCTGGCATTACTTAAAAGCCCCCATCAAGTGATTTAAATATTTGTTAGCTGAAGTAAACTAATATGCACAAAGACACTTGAACCTAAGTACACAATTTACTCAACTATTTGGTAACCACATAAACATGATTTATTTAATAAATCTGACTAAAATAAAATGAACTTGTTTTAGCTAGTAGAGTTGAAGTGATGTTATAAATGACATTAAAGTTGTACATAACTTAGCTCCTAGTAGGAGGATTCACCGTCGGACAGTTTTCGGCTTGAGACCCTGCCTATCTTTCCCAGTTTGTCATCCTCACTGCTTTCAAGCAGGTCGTTACACTCAGACTGTCGGCAGAGAATGGATGCCTACTAGTCCCTGCCCAATGTGGGAACTGTGATAAAGAAACAAGCGCATATCTGTAGTATCTGCTTTAGATGTACACTAAGCATGTATATTATAAAAACATCAAACATGTTTATTTAAGTAAAACATTTCATCTCTCCCTCATGTTCACATTCACTCCTGTCCAATTTGGAAGGGCTTATGTCTCACATTCCAACTGTTACATCTTCTGCCTTCCTCTACACGAGTCCTGTAATGATAGTCAAGTCTTCTACGTCAGGTGCCATCTCTCGTACAGACTCAAAATGACAATCAGTCAGACAGAACCAGTTCTGGAATCTATGCTTGGAACAATAGACGCGCCCAGAATGCTAACAATAGTTCTGGGGCGAATCAAATAACAAATCTCGTGGATTTACTCTCCGGGATCAATCTCCGCATTAGCCTCCCGAGAGTTAAACACATTTCAGTGTAAGCTGTATGTAATACAGATTCACATTAACCACACGTGAAAAGATTGCCAGAGTTATCTTCACGCTTGTGATTTCAAAAACATGATAGTTCATTAAATTTCAATGGCAACAACAACATTTAGGTTTTACAACATTGAAACACATGTGCACGAAAAAACATTCATGACACTATCAAATAGGATATAAAGCAATGTGACAGTGCCCTACGAGAATGAAGAAATGTCCGCCTAGGAGTATTACAAAGTGATGAAGACACACACTTGAGCAAAAAGACAGTTAGATTTCTATCACAAAATATAGATTTGAACCTAATTTCGATCTTACCTGGAAAATGAAACCACGATGCCAAAAGTTCTGTCTCAAGCTTAGGTTAAGCCCAACAGATGGCATGTGCTTGACAGCGTCTCATTTACCAGACCTAGAGTTCACCACTTTATAACTCTAATTAAGCTCCTCCTTCATTACGCCTAAAATCATTCTCATTCAAGGATATCACAGCTCCTCCCTGTGGGTAAGTTTATTCGCTGTCAGTCAGGGCTGTACAACACTTGTTTAAATTCCCACGGTCACCTTCTGCAGGTTCAATTAAGCTGGTCAAAGCTAATAGGCCAAGTCACACCTCCAGTCTACTTCACCTGTCATCACAATAAAATCAGACTTTGTCAATTCTTCTGCCAAAACTTTCAGCTCACTGTGTCAATATTGACGATCTGACCGGCACTCCAGTTTAGGTAACCTCAGGGGGAGATAATGGCAATTAGCCCTTGTTATCTGTTCCTGAAGGTCTGGCTAGGAGATAAATATCTGACACCAACAAATGGTGTGCAAATCTCCAGTCAGTAAGTCTGCTTGGTCAGTCTTATCTCTGTACCTTAACACTTAACATCTGGGAAAAAGTTTTAGTGTTTGATATGACCAACGGTCCAGGAGAATTAAAGGTTTGATGTGGTCGTCTTACTTAGATTAAGGATGTATCCAAATCCCTATTTGTCTGTATACTTCAAAATACATACAAATAAAAGTAGGTTGAGGAAAGACATTCTGAAGTCACCGCGCGTATTGTCACAATGGCCAAAGAATAAAGATTGTCTCATTCTGATGTGATCAGTTTCATTCAAGATATCCTTATTACTCTATTTATATGTCCACGTCATAAAAACACAATATCCTTCGCTTCCACATAATTGTTTACTGATTTATCAGCTGTTCATGTTTTACTTCTGTTTATGAGGATATAATTTATATATATAATGATATACAGCTCTTGGGAAACCCTCTGTCTCACCACAGTTCAGAAAGAAAGACTGCATAGAATATTCTTTATTTTGTGAAATGATGCCTTTGATTGAGCGTTTTTACATTTAGCATTTTTTTTTCTTCATGAATATATCTTCTGTCTGCTTTTAACAGGGTATCCTAGCACCGAAATGTATTGATTTGCTTTAGAAGTGTCAGATATATTTTGATGCTGCATTAATTTTGTTTGGCATTTCTCTGTGATTATCATTATTTCTGTTTTTTCAGCTGTTCAAACTAAAACCCTTCTTTTAACTTTCTGTTACAATTATGCTAATTCTTTCTTGCGTCTGTGTTTATTTTTATTTTTGCTATCAGTTGACACCGCCAGCATATCGCACGTTGTTTACTTCATGACTGCCAACCAATATTAATGGCATACCTTTTAGGGATTTCATTACTGTTCACTGTACATATTAAATACATTAGTTCACATGATATATCCATATTTCACGCCTTGTTGATTGTTTTTAAAAAGTTCTTTCTTTGTTGCCAATTCTTATTGCTACTGATTATTATTCTACACATATTATTTTGTGATAAACATCAAATGAATTTATAAAGTAAAAAAAAATAGTAAAGATCCCTTTTCACGCCTTTCGGCGCATCGGGCATATGGGCAGAGCGTCCCATATTTGTACAGACCATCAGCACTCTCTGAGTAATGTGGTCAGCATTACGCCGGCTGTCTTTACTTTCCCAGGACAGCCCATCCTGGTACCCATTTCAGGCTGGGTCGACCTGCGACGTCCCATACCACGACAAAAATCTACTTAGCCTGCAGTGGGTTTCGATCACGGTATGCTGGCTCACGAGTCGGACTCACAACGCCTTAGCCACGGACGCCTCAATTTATAAAGTATTTGGAATAATATTACATTTATTTAAAAAAAAAAAAAAAAAAACAACAACTTCAAAACAAAGAAAAAAAAAAAAAAAAAACACGGTAAAGCAGCCACTAAGTCGGCTTACAATTTTTGTGGGGCTGCCCACACTAACATGTTTTGTTTTACAGAGGGAGAGTTCATAT
>CAJHNH020001469.1:400619-415619 GCA_905116865.2 Candidula unifasciata
CCCATTGTCCATTAGGTAAGCAAAATCGGTGTGCTGTAGCTTTAAAATTGGCTGGTGAAAACAAAGAAATCAGTAAATAAATAATGACTGATATTCAGACGGGATAAAGAAAGAAATCTAGGAGTATGTAAGCAGTGTGAGAAAATGAACTGTAACACGGTGTCAGGATATGAGAAAGATAGCTTAAGTCTATGAACAAGGAGGGGTACAGTCGAAAATGTCTTACTTTACAGGGTAAAAGGGTGGGAACAATAAAATGCAGAGGTTTCCGAGAGCCTGGGAAGGACAAGAAGGTTGCTGCAACGATTATAAAAAGACCTAAAAATCATCCATATAAGTGGACGAATAACATCAAGAGATTGACAAAAAGCATTCTTCAGAAGGTACAATTTAGACAAAATATAGTGTTGGAGACCCATTGTAGCCAACGTACATTGTGGAGCTGGTACAGAATTGATTAATTACACTTAAGTGCGTGAGAATGCCGCAAGTTTCAAAAATATGGAAAAGGCACAAACTATATGTTTCCTTGGCAGTATAAGTGCAATGAATAAATATAGGACTTTGGATGTAACTGGACTACATCATCAGAACAGCGACGAAAAACAACAGGGGACGACAAATATAGAACCTGGATATGATTGGATCCCATCGTCAGAACAGCAAAGAAAAAGAAAATGTAGCAGAAACAATATTCTTTCAATGTCCTATCGTGCCATTATATGTCACATAGGGTTCGCAATCTATCTTGTGCAATCGGCTCAAAATCCACGATTTAATTTAGCCTCTCTGATTAACATTCCCGTTTTAGCGCTGTTTGTTGATTCTCGACTCGTTTCCTCTTAAACGCGCCATCTTCTTTGTCTTATAATTGTTGAAACAGTAATCCCCCAGATATTTTTCTCATTTCTTCACCCTTCCCGAATTCATCACATTTTATGTTAATCATTTTCCTCAGGCATGAGTTTTCAAATGCATTTTACTTCTTTTCCTTGTCTTTGTGTTTCTCCAAGATTCATTAGCATATGTTAAAACTGAAATAACATTTGAATTCAAAATACGTAACTTGGTTTTTAAAATATACAGTGAAGAGTTCAGTATTTTGTTGAGATTTTTGAAAGCTGTTGATGCTTTGAAGGTGCGTGTGATACATTCTTTCCTTGATCCTCCTTCACTATCAGAGTTACTATTTAATTAACTAGAGTGCACGTTTACTTAAATTCCTTTTGTCTGTAGCGTTTAGTATGTTTGTTCTGTTATTTGTGACTTAAAAATGGTTATTTTTTTAACAATTAATTTGTAGTCAAGCCTTTGATGCTAAATTTATTAAATTATCTTTTTTGTGTGAACGTTGATTTTACTTAGCAGAAAAATAATCATCAACAAAATCGAGATCTTCCAACACAAATATACCTTTTGAAATGATTATATCACGCTATTCAAACATTATCCAAATAATTGAGAGAGGGGGGAAGAGTGGTGAATAATAACCGACGTAATTAACAAAGGATAGGATACTTACATGGACGGCTCTGAATTTCGTAAATAAATGACAGAACAATGCCCCATACGGACGGACGGGGGTTGGGCGGGGGGGGGGTGTGGAGGGAATGGGAGGTTGTCGAATACATTCGGTAAGTGTGGGAGAGACAGATACCCAAGAGGATCAAGGAAATGAGCAAAATGGGACGAAAATCGAATGGAAAAAGTGTGCATAGAATGTAGGAAAGTACGCTGAAAGGGTGTGCATGTGGAAATCTTCACAGTCTGTGTATCTTTAGCAGTGTCGACTAGTCATGGTGCTAAAGTTGTCGCTGAATGATAGTCTGCATTCATAGCAAAAGTAAAGGTGAAAGCTTACTTTCCACGCCTTTAGAGGTACTGGCATATAAGGTAAACCAAAATTGTATAGATCAATTGTCACTTAATGAACTATTTGGTCAACATTACGCCGGCCGCCTTTACTTCCTACCCTTTCAAGGCTAGGTCGACCTTGAAACCAAGGTCATTTTGAAGAAAGCTCGGTTCCGTTCAGACCCGAACCCACGATTTTCCGATCCGTAGGCGAGTGTGTAGCCTCTATATCACAAACATACATAAGGGATACAAAAATACTGTGTGGTGAGTTGTGGAAATTGCCGGATTGGCTGTTAGCTGTTTGTTTATGACGTCATACTAGTGTAAACTATACATTGTCATTGATTGGGAACATGAAGCCAAGAAACTGGTATTACAAATGAATTCACCGGTATTGACTGACAACGACAGAAGTAGCAGGCTGGAAAAAGAGACGTATAGAAAGGGCTGCAAAAGCGGCCTGAAAAGGTAAAATCGGTATTAGACAAGGCACAACAGACAGCAATGTTATACATATACAGTGGTAACAGAGCCAGAGGTCAACAGCGCAAATGTGGACTGCAGAAATATGAGAGACACCGAAAAATACTTTATACGAAGCGAACAGAAGGGCCCGTTCCATATCTCTTCCTGTCCTGACATAGCGAGGCATTCCAGAAGAAGAAGTAGATGAAGAAAGCTTGAGTTAGAAGCAGAACGCTGCACTTATGGGTTACTACCCGTGTGCCATGATGTTGATTCGTTGTTCAAAACCTAAACCTATCATCATCATCAATTTTCACTTTGAAGTTAAACACCGGTGGGGGCGGGGAGGGGGGGGGGGGTACATTTTACTATACATTGCTTGATGCGTTGCAATGATTATGGTTATTCCCTGTAAATATAAGTAACGTACAAAATTTAAGATCCCTTTTGGCGCATTTAGGCGTATCGGGTAAATAGGAAGAGCACCTATACTTTTACAGACCGTCGGCACTAGGTGGGTAATTTGGTCAGCATTATGTCGGCCGTCTTTACTTCCTAATGACAGCCATCCTGGTACTCATTTTAGACTGGCTCGACCTGCGGCACCTCATACCATGATAAAAAATCCACGCAGCCAGCAGTGGGTTTCGATCGCGCCTGTAGATGTAGAAGGTATTTCATGTCAAAAATACATTTTTTTTCCTTCGCCATATGCAAACAGTTGGGAAATTCAACGCTGGAGAGGCTTCCATGGCGCACACATGTAACTAAAATATAATTAGGCTAGAAATATCCAGGTCATTACTTCCTGGTTCCCTCGGGTAAGTTTCGCGACTCCATTTTTGGGGGGAAGGGGAGAAGAATAGACCCATTGCTCCCATTACGAGCATGTTGTAAAAGGCGACTAACAAGGTGTTGCTGAAATCGAATGTATTCGACCGAAAGGCGCAGTTATCGCAGCTTAGCTGTACACAGCAAGATAAATTGAAAACTATACTTTTAATGGAAAGAACTTCCTCACTAAATTTATATCATCATCATCATCATGTACCCTGCCTATATGTGTAGGCTCTCTGGTTTAGCCATCTCAGACGATAATAAGAAGTATTTCTCAGATATTTTTCCTTGTCTCGCCCCATCATAAATTTATATAGAGAGCAAAGTGGCCTGATTCGCATACCATTAGCTTTGTGGTAACAGTGAAAGAAGTTTATGGTTTGGAGTAAAAGTTAGGCAAACGATTGTATAGCTAGAAAGAAACAAAAATATAATACAATTCAAAACACGCATATACTCAGCATAGAGACAGAATCTTCCAGCTAAGCTAACTAGCACATTTACAATCATTGGTTAACTCTTTGAGTCCCAAACAACTTATGACGTGTTACTGACTATTCCCCACATGCCTCAGAGATCACATAATATCAGCTCGTCATTCCCCTTTTTAGCTATTTTGAAACCCCGCCCTGACTCTTGCCAGGGGCCGCAATAAAGTCCGGTCATAAATATGGTCTAATGGCTGAACGCGAATTCCGGGACCTCTCCACGGGTGATCCTCATCCACATGGTGGCACCTTATGTCATCGGGTGTTTATCGCTTGTGTGATGTCCTAGTGGGGTAAAATCTTTTTCTACTACTACTACTACTACTACTACTACTACTACTACTACTACTACTACTACTACTACTACTACTACTACTACTACTACTACTACTACTACTACTACTACTACTACTACTACTACTACTACTACTACTACTACTACTACTACTACTACTAATACTACTACTACTACTACTACTACTACTAGTTTACATCAAGTATTTTCTCTAAGAGAGCCTAGAGCCCTCTATTTGAGTTTTGGTCAGTATATAATAAAAAATTTCTGGTACCAAAGAGGCATCTTTCATACACATAATATTTAATTAAAACCCCCCAAAACAATGTTGAACAAAAACTTATGGTCAGAAAGAACTTAATTGGAGAGCCGATTTGGTGTAGCAGCTAGACGCTCGCCTGCGAACTGGAAGGTCCCTGGTTCAGCTCCTGACGTGACCTGACATTTGTCTAGAAAAGTGACTAAAACTGCCACGTTGAGGCCGCCTTGAGGTGGCACCAGGTACAATCCTGGGAAGTAAAGTCGACCTGCATGCTGTTGACCAAATAATATACCAGGCGCTGATTGGTCTATAAAATATAGACCTAGCCCTCATTGCCCATTTCGCTTGAAGGCGTGAACAGGGGTCCTTCACTTTTTATTGTTTGATGTGGAAATACATAGTTCATTTCGAAACCCCTACGCTCACACTTGAACAAATATCTCTGAAACTACTGTACGGATCAACACGGTTAAAGGTTTTGTCGACAGGATCGACATCGTTACACATCATTTTGTCACATATGGTTTGGTCTCTGACCAGGGAACGGCTAGCCGCCTGCCGAGAGTGCCACACAAACGCCGAACTCAGTAGTCCAGTGGATAATCCCCAGGGATAGCCGGGGAAAAAAGCACGTGTGAACCGAATGGCATGAAACGAACTCACGACCTTAAGAGCGCGAGACAAACGGCTTGACCACTTCGTCGCACAAACCCCAAGAATAGATAGAACCTTATATGGAAAGGAAGGTAGAAATGTAGGCAGATAGATAGGTATGTACGTAGCAAAGAAGAAAACTTACGTCGCAAATTACGACTTTTAAGATGACGAAGGAAGGAGGAAAGAAAGAAAGAACAGATAACCAAAATCACGTTGGCACATGATAAAATCAATTACTAATAGAAGCCTGTGAAATATACACCTACAATTTAAATAATGAGGAATACCAGAGATAACCTTCATTTGTTAGTCTAGGCAATCTCTCTTTCCAGCACCTCATGTAGAAATGTGTCTGTTAGTTCTCTTTATTTCTTTTATTGAGCTAATTTGTTGTTTAGATATTGAGAAACGACTCCGGTCCAGACAACAGAAAGTGAAGCAAGAGAACGGTTTGTGTGTGTGTGTTCGAGGCCATTTCGAGGCCATGATAGTAGACAGATGTTTCTTCTTCTCCTCCCCCTTCTTCTTCTTGTTCTTCTTGTTCTTGTTGTTGTTTTTGTTGTTGTTTTTTTTCTTCTTCCTCTTCCTCTTCTTCTTCTTCTTCTTCTTCTTCTTCTTCTTCTTCTTCTTCTTCTTTTTCTTTTTCTTCTTCTTCTTCTTCTTCTTCTTCTTCTTCTTCTTCTTCTTCTTCTTCTTCTTCTTCTTCTTCTTCTTCTTCTTCTTCTTCTTCTTCTTCTTCTTCTTCTTTTTCTTTTTCTTTTTCTTCTTTTTCTTCTTCTTCTTCTTCTTCTTCTTCTTCTTCTTCTTCTTCTTCTTCTTCTTCTTCTTCTTCTTCTTCTTCTTCTTCTTCTTTCTTCTTCTTCTTCTTCTTCTTCTTCTTCTTCTTCTTCTTCTTCTTCTTCTTCTTCTTCTTCTTCTTCTTCTTCTTCTTCTTCTTCTTCTTCTTCTTCTTCTTCTTCTTCTTTATCTTCTTTTCCGGGGGAAAGTTCTAGGTATTGGTCTATCTCTGGATTATAGTTTTGTTTCAGAACGTAAGCGTTGCATATGCATTTACAAATCTGATTAATAGATCCGTCAAACACTTGGTTCCTATCCTCACAGGCAGATGTATCCAATTTCCAAGGTTGCCCACATTTAGTCGGTTCCTGCGACACGCTTGTTGGAGAGACAGTGGGTCTTTTCCAGTTTTATTCATAATATGACCGTGGAACCCACAGTAGCGGTGTGCAGAATTTCATGAGTTAAATAACATACAAATCCCCTTGTGGTTTCTGGAAGTCCTAGTGTGTGAACACTTGGTTGCTCTTTTTGGACAGCCAAAATAGCATCCAAGAGGTTTTGAAAGAGGCAGGAGCCCGAAGACAACTTATCACAGACGTCAGAAGGAGACAGTCATCATTTTTCGGCCATGTAATGAGAAGAGGGAAAATAGAACATGTTGTGACCACTGGAAAGATATATAGAAGAAGAGATAGAGGAAGACAATGAGAGAAGATACTTGGCAGTCTTGTTGCATGGCATGGAGGTGTGTCGGCACACGAACTGCAGTAGATCGCAGATTATGGAGAGGTATGATCGCCCACGCCAGTCGGCAAGGCACCTGATGATGATGATGATGATGATGAGTGTGTGAACAAACAGGACAGACCCACGACCCCATAATAAGCACATCGTAAGAGTTGACTGGTTAGGAATTTGTCCTTTTACGTTGGAGTGCATCTACCTGGGATGTGAAGACCCAGCAGTCTGCATACTAATAAATCAGATCTTTAAAACGGATATGCAAAGCTAACCTCAAGTTCTGAAACAAGACTAAAGTCCAGAAGTGGGCGAACAACCAGAACTTTTGGCCGGAGTTTACTAGCGCTGAACGTGGAGAAAAATAAGATTGACTACACGAAGATTGTGAATTATAATGTGGCACAACCACAATCATGGTCATATTCATGTATCTTACTGATTAGCATGGGGTGTCAGATTTACCATAGCCACAATCCCGCGGATCAAGGAACAGGTCAGTACTTTTGTCCTGCCCTATCCATAAGACCAAAAAAACCTGGAATTTATATCTTTGTCTTTCCCTCGCTCTTTTTCCCATAAACCCTGCCAGTTGACACCAAGGTCTAGAATGTTTTTCCTTCTTATAAAATGCCCTCAATATGTGTACTATCTGTGACTCATTTCTCTAGTAAGGCAATAGTATTCACTTGTGTTGGAAGGAATGGCCTCATGTGTTTTAAATGATTCAACTAAATTCTATAGACTATTACAGAATTTTTACTTTTTGAGATTACACAAGCTTATCATGTTTGTTTGTATATCATCATCAACTAGTAGGTTCATACTAGCAAGTCGCTTTCATCACGGCACATAGGCAAGCAACTGAAACCTTTGCTAACATTTCCGCCGAGAGAACTTTTGTGTCAACAGCGTGTTTGATATATTGTCCACGGTCGCGACCATTCTAGACATAATACAGAATCATCATTTCAACGAATAAATTTTTCTGCTAACCAAACAAAAATTCAGAATACTAAATCTAATTAAGGGACTTTGAGAACTTGGCCTGAGAGTCAGAATAATACATCCACATACCACATATTTAGAGTTAGTTCTTAGCTCGATAGCGCTCACTCCTGTCTGTGGACACACACACAATTTTAGATGGGAAGTTATCGACCATCTTTACTTCGGTATGGAAGACCGGATATAAATTCTATTTTTGCTGCTTGATTGTATGAATGTCACTAGGTGTCAATAATGCTGCTGTTTTTTCAACCTATATGTTTCGCTACATCAAATAGTTGGCTATTGTGTTAATTTAGAGCGGGTCTAAGTTCTAATTCCACAATCATTGCAGTATCATAGAGATCAAATAAACACCAACTGGTAGGTAATCGAACAAAGGGAAATGACTCGAGCGACCGACAGTGACTGCGTAAACTCAGCCACACATTCCCTAACGAAATGGATACAGAATTAAGATGATCTTATATCCCGCGATGTGTGTAAACATTAAATGTTTGTGTAAAGTTAGCAGCGACTGGTGGGATGTTTTGTTTGTCAGGAGTGTTACAGTGGGGATTTATGAATGTGTGAGGAGGTAAAACAACCCGAATCCGTCCAGACAATCTTCTTTCTGTAAGGAACATCTCTAAAGTTAATATTATAACCAGTTTCGTCCTTTTTAGGACGAAATTTTTTTGTAATTTGAAGCCCTACTCTGGCTTTTGCAAGATGCCGCAATATAGGCAGACCATACATATGGCCAAATATCTGAACGCGGTTTCTGGGACCTCTCCACGGCGATCCTCATCCGCATGGTGGCACTTTGTGTCATCGGGTGTTTGTCGCTTGTGTGATGTCCTGGTGGGGTAGAAAGTCAGTCAGTCAGTCTCTAAAGCCCCTAGCCTGCTGCTGAAATAATGGACTGCAATTTTGTGTTATTTTAAAAGCCCAACTATAGCTGTTGACGGGGGCCCTAATAAAACCCAACCTATGGGTTGAAGGGAGTTTCAGGGACTGATCCTCATCCGAATGGTTGAACTTTGTGCTACTGGGTGTTTATCGCTCGTTGTGATGTCCTCGTTATGTTGAACGTCAATAAATGGAACATCTCTGACATACAGGGAGCACCAGAATTGGTTCACCATTTGAACCAAGTGTTTGGATAAACGCTGCTTGGGGGGGGGGGGGGGGGGGGGGGGGGGGAATTCTGTTAAGTCAGCTGACTCTAAAGCAGAGCCAGATTTAGACTTTGTCAACAACGAGAAACTTTCAATCTCTCTGCTCAATTTCAGTTTTGTACTGAATCATATAATTTTTTTTATTACACCGTAATAATTTGATTACCATAATGTTTATCACATATATCGATATAGTGCACACACGCGCGCGCGTTCTCCTACACCAGCAAAGATAAAGACACCAGAGTGACAGAGAGTGAACACCTAAAAAGACGACAGAGTGACAAAGTGTTAACACAGAAAAAAACAATAGAGTGACAGCCAACACCAACATGACAATAGAGTCATGAAGCCTAAACTCGTAGAAGAAAGTAGATTCATAAAAGGTGAATATCAAGAAAATAATATTATTAAGACATTGTACATGTCAAAAGACAATTTATAAATGAGTTAACACTTGAATGGTGGCTGGTGGAGAGCCGAACCCAATAGAGTGACTGGTTAAATGCTGCGTTGCCTGTTTTACAAGCTAAATAACAAATTGGTTTAATAAGCTGGTCTGGTTTTGTTTTCGGCGACTGGCCTAAAGAAAGAGATGTTAGCTGCTAGCTAGTCTTTTTTTTTTTTTTTTCGGCGAGTGGTCCGAAGAAAGAGATGTTAGCTACTAGCTAGTCTGGTTCTGTATTCGGCGACTGGTCTGAAGAAAGAGATCTTAGCTGCTAGCTAGTCTGCTTTTATTTTCGGCGACTGTCCTGAAGAAAGAGACGTTAGCTGCCGGCCAGAAACTGTTAATCCCAAAGAAAATTGGGAGAACCAAAGATTTAAAAAAATTTAAAAAATAAATCGATAAATGCTCCCCCCCCCCCCCCCAATCCCTCCGACAGTGCAGAAACAAAAACAGAAAAAATATCCACTGTGTTCAATTTTTCTTGTTTCTTATTCTAAATTATTTCAGAGTTAGAACTATATTCGAGAGGATGGGCTTCGTTACCTGTGAGTTTATCACAAATAAATTGGATGAAATGAATGAATCAAGTTCAACCCCACCATGACCGCACAAGGAGCGATAAACACGCGGTGATACAAAGTGCAACTATTCGGATGAGAATAATCCGTTGCAAGTCCCAGAAATTCTGTTGAATCATTAGGTTATATTCAAGCCCCCAACAGTAGCCAAAGTGGGGCTTCGAAATATTGAAAATTACTATGGCAACTCTGCTCGCACAACATTCGACCACTTGTGGAGGGAGTGCCAGAAAGCATAAATTCTAGATAGTGCATTGGTCATCAGGGAACTAAATAATCTGCATCTGTAAAAAGAAAGACATATTTCATGAAATCAAACCACGACACTCAGAGTGCGAGGCAAAGGGCTGAACCATAACGCCACAGTCTAATAGCAAACCAGAGGTTAAAAAATACCTTAAAAATATACACAGATATATAAATTATGTTCGCGCCACACACATTCACACTGCATACGACACAGTAATAGGTCGCGACATACACTTTGAACATCTCTTGTCTAATCACAGCGCTAACTGGATTCCCTTTGATTATATTACGTACCTGATTTAATCCTTCTATTCACTCACTCATGCATTCATTTATTCATTCAATTATTCAAGTGTCTTCATGCTTGTGATTCCCCCCCCCCCCACCCCTTCCTTGCTTGCCTTGTTATCTTGCGCTCCCTTCTGCTTAATATTTTTTTATGCCATATATTTATATTCTCACATTGTTCGTTGTTTTTTTTTTTTTAATAACTTCAGGCTTTATCGAGCACTAGACACCTTTCATTCTATCATAAGTTGTCCGAAACCGTCCACACTTTTGTTATAGATCGCTCGTTGTCTATTGAGATGTATCGCTCCATATCCTTGAATGGATGCTTTGTTTACGAAGATAGGCAGGAGTCAATAAACGCTGACGTTCTTAAGGGTTATCCCCTTTCTTCTTCACTCATCATTATTGTTATCTAAGTAAAAACAAATCTGATTTTTTTTTCTCAGATTTGTTATATTATTATTTAATTTGTAGTGTAAATCAAGTAACAGCACTCGGCAAGAAGCAAATTGCCATTCATCGATCACATATTTGCTGTGAATGCAACATATTTAGCAATATCAAGACAATCAATGTTTCCTTTAAGCAAAGATGCATATCTTTAGATAGCATTCACATTTCAATGCATTACTGCACTTTTATCCAAACCGCATTACCGTGGTGGGTAGACTCTCTGGCCTGGGTTCTCTGGCCTTAAGAGCCTGGCTTCAATGACACATCCTGCACTACCGAGAGGAACATAGTCTGCTGATCACGAAAGGAATGGTTTGTCTCAATAGGAGGTGAAATACAAATCCTAGCATGTACGCAACGGGACAACTGCTTTGTCAAGCTGTCAGAATTAATGTCATCACCTATTAAAAACCACTTAGATACTATCAAGGGTACACATATAGTAAACAAAATATGGAATAAAGGTCTCAAATAACTCTATTCAATTACTAATAAATTAAATTCATTAACTGGTGCCTGCGCAGAAATTGAATGGTATCATAACAACAGCCGTTGGAGAGAAGTACACAAGTTCCAGTGGACCGAAAGGTAAAGAAAATGAGTTGGATAGGATGCACCGTGAGAAAACCTTGGAGCAATATAACTAGAATGTCTTTGCACTGGAACCCATAGGGGAATATAAACAAAGGAAGACCTCCCCCACCCAAAAAAAAATAAACACAGAGAAGGGAGCACGAGAGTAAAGTTACAAAGATGTGGAGGATATTGGGAGAGCTGCAAGACATAGCGAAGGATAGAAAGACTTGGCGTGAGTCGGTTAATGGCCTATGCTCCATTGGGAGCTAGAGAAACAGAAACAGGTTGCTGCATAGTCACATCAAGCAATTGTGATAGGCACTTATTCGTATAAACTAATCTGTACTTGGTCTGAAATATAGTCAACACTTTACTTCCTAAGATATTACCCAGTTCTCCTTTTAGTCTATGGAGCCGAACTTTTTTTTTCTTTTTTTTTTCTTCAAAAACTGCCTTGGCTGCTAATTCGCTCCAACCTTAAATAGGTACCAGGTAAAGTCCTGGGAAGGAAAGGCGGCTTGCTTTGTCTGACCACATTACCGACTGAGTGCTGATTGGTCTATAACATATAGGTCTAGACCTAAAGGCATAATATCCTTACAGGCGTGCAATTTCTATACCTACATTTCAGGATTGGTATATATTCGTTTTTGGTTTAGTTTAGTTTCCCTTCAGGTATGTTTAAACTTAAGATATATCTAAGTTTACGGGGTATGCGTCTGTGGTTTAGGTGACCTTGCGACCGCACTTCTTCATTCTGAGGTACACGGTTGGATGCCAGCTGCAAATGATTTGCAGCAGACCGTTTTATGTTGTCTAGACAATGATATCGAGAGGTGAAAGGTCAGAAAGCAATGGAATACCACTGAATGCTAAATAGTCTAGTAAAACCAAACCGTCAAAATGTGTTCGGGGTTGCTTCTGCAAACTAGTGTAAATTATATGTAATTAATACCTACAAGGTGAAATTTATTTTTGTCCTAACCGCACTATTAAACGTATGATGTCAATTGTAGTCAATAATGAGAACTCCAATATACGACGCAAATGTTTTGTTATTTCAAAGCCACACCCCGCTGATGTCGGGGGACATTAATAAAATCTAAGGAAAGAACAGGGTTCTGGAGCTTGTGCCCGGAGGATTCTTATTCGAGTGGTGGCACTTTGTGTCAGCGGATGTATATCATTCGTTGTGTGGTCCTAGTGGAGTTGAACGTAAATAATAGTTTTGGCACTCTCATATTTCAATTAATTAATATAAAATAACAAAATCAACACTTTAATCTAATTTCCTTACTTTCTTTTTTTTTAATATGTATCTATTTATTCATGTTACCCCCCACTCCCTTTTTTTGTTGTTGTTCCTTAAACACTCCCACCCCGCCCTATTTCCCTACTCCTACTTGTGTCTGTCTTTTTTTTTTTTTTTTAATAGAACTCCGTCCACATTTTCTCTGAAGGCCTATTTCTGATTACATGTTGTACATGGTTTTCTTACCCTTTGGTTAATACGCCTGCTCTTTTGTTCGCTGATTATAATTCGGCTTAAATGGTTTTATTGTATTTGTGTGAGTCTTTTCGTTTTCTGATCATAGTTTTGTCATGTTTAGTTAATCGTAATATATGGATCTATTCTTGTTTTCCCCACAATAGGACCCGCAACCCATACGGGGATTATGCTTGTCATGGGGTCCTGGTTGTATCTACCCCCTTCCCCCCCCCCCCCCCCCGCATTCTAGTTAAACTCTATAAACCCACAAGAGGAGTGTGTATTTTGTGTCTGCATCTGTGTCTTCATGCTAATAATGTACTTCAGATTCATAGCTTTCGTCTTTCACAACCAACAATGTCGTTGAGTCATCACTACTTTCTTTATCTATTGACTCTGAATTACTTGTTTCCACATTTCTTAGTAAAGCGAACTCAATGCCAGCTAGTTATTGACTTGCCTGGAAAGGAAATACTTGTTTTATATCTAAACAGCGTCTTATTATTCTAGAGCTTAGAAGGAACAGCAATGAAAGGAATGATTTCCTGAAAAAGGGATAAGATTGGCAAAAGAAAGATGGACATATGACGTTAAAGATGCCCTAGGCAATAAAAATGTATGAGGCGTGGAAAGTAGAGAAAAGATCATATGTGTATTTTACTAGTGGTGTTGAGAACATCGTTCTGATGAACAAATGTTGGTGACGCTTTTACATGAGGCTATAGAGAAAATTCAGAGATATCTGTCTATCTGCTACGGGGGAATGTGTGCTTGCTAACGTGATTGTGCTCATGTATTAAACTCTTCAGTTATTTATACGATGGTCTCCTCATTTACACACCACCGGTTGTAGGTCAACTCCATTGATAAGTTGGTTGGACTAGTCTATCGTGGTCGAGGTTATGGGTGTCGCAGTCTGTTGTTGTCTGGCATTAGAATGTTATTTCCGAGAAAGAGACGGCCTGTGTCATAGGTTTTGTCACTCTCTAGGGGGGTTGTGTGTTAGACCCGGTATCTAAATGTTTTAGAAGTGTTAAAAGCTCTGGCATTGTGTAATATACAACACACGGTATGAACGCGAGTAGGAAAAATGCATGTGACCGTGTGTGAAAGTCGGATCGCTCCAGGTCGACCTATCAGTATGAGGTGGTCAGTAAGTAGTCCAATCAGAATCGAGCTAGTGTTTAGTGGTGTGTAAATGGGGAGACCAGCGTAAAATTTACCAACTCTTTAATTCACATGTAGTTGTTAGTCGAATTCTTCACCATCTTCTTCTTCTTTTTCTTCTTATTCTACGTTTTCTTCCTCTTTTTTTTTTTTCGTCTTCTTGAATTTCTTCGTCTTCGTCGTCTTCTTCTTCATCTTCATTTTCTTCTTCTTCTTCTTCTTCTTCTTTTTCTTCTTCTTCTTCTTCTTCTTCTTCTTCTTCTTCTTCTTCTTCTTCTTCTTCTTCTTCTTCTTCTTCTTCTTCTTCTTCTTCTTCTTCTTTTCTTCTTCTTCTTCTTTCTTCTTCTTCTTCTTCTTCTTCTTCTTCTTCTTCTTCTTTCTTCTTATTTTCTTTCTTCTTCTTCTTCTTCTTCTTCTTCTTCTTCTTCTTCTTCTTCTTCTTCTTCTTTCTTCTTCTTCTTCTTCTTCTTCTTCTTCTTCTTCTTCTTATTCTTCTTCTTCTTCTTCTTCTTCTTCTTCTTCTTTCTTCATCTTTCTTTCTTCTTCTTCTTCTTCTTCTTCTTCTTCTTCTTCTTCTTCTTCTTCTTTCTTCTTCTTCTTTTCTTCTTCTTCTTTCTTCTTCTTCTTCTTCTTCTTCTTCTTCTTCTTCTTCTTCTTCTTCTTCTTCTTTTATTTCTTCTTCTTCTTTTTATCCTCCTCCTTCTTCTTCTTCTTCTTCTTGTTCTCCTTCTGCTTTTTCTTCTCCCCCCCCCCCCCCTTTCTCGTCCTTCCCCGTATTCTGCTTCTTCTTCTTCTTCATCTTTTTCTTCTGCTTCTTCTTTAACTTATTTTTCTGCCTTTTTTTTTAAATTTCGAGCTCATGAGGTTTAAAAATGTCCATATTATTGACTCCATTCATCTCTGTGACTGGTCCTGTGTTTCTGATTGATGACTTCGAGTGTTTGTACGTCTGTCTTGATATTATCTCTCCACTGTCATCTTGGTCTTCCTCGTGGTCTACGGCCATCTGTCTTCCCTGTGTACACAACTTTTACTTCTCATCATCTGGCATTCTAATAATATGCCTCAGCCATTTCAGTCTTAAAAGTCTCATGATAACAGTGATCAATGGTGCTTTAGACAGATTATGAGATTATGCTGCAGTTTCTCATTCTTCATTCACCTTTGTTTGCATCTTTGTTCGGAGGTTTATTAAAATTATT
>CAJHNH020001469.1:420619-440619 GCA_905116865.2 Candidula unifasciata
CTGCAGCACTTGGTGGTGAACTAGTGAATGATAAGCTGGGTGTTGTGAGGGCCCTTTGGGAGCGAGTGAACAGTGCGGATGCACATATAGATCATTACGGTCTGAGAAGAATGACACTTCGAGGAGTTGCAAGGGGATCTGGCCGACGATCGACACTCTAGGAAAAGGCGAGACGGATATACAATCAGACAGTTACTGGTACCATCGGAATTGTAACCTTTTGCTTGCTGCTGAAGATGAAGACAAGGCGCTTATGGGGGTGTCCCGAGTGCTGTGATGTCGATTCCTAATTCAACATTCAGCATTAAATATTTCTATATAAATATGCTCAAATAGCTGAGTCAATCCTGGCTCTTCACATTCGAAATGGCCATAGTTACTGGGTCAATATTGCTTGCATATTTTAATTTTTGTTTTAATACAAAATACGGTGTTTGCTGAACCTATACAGTCAACCGATGCTCTTTCTATTTTCCTTTCAACTGAAGATTAAACTAATCGTTTTCAGGAAGGGGTTTAGGGGGTGGGGGAGGGAAAAGGGGGGGGGGGTTACTGGCCGCGCCAGATATAATGAAGTTAAAAAAAAGGTTGTTTACGCTGAACACATTCAGTACCAGTTAAAAAACATCAAACACTTTCTCTTGAGCTGTTCGAAAGTAAAGTGCAACAGTCTTTCATAGCTTTGAAATGCACCCGAATATATTTCTGTATTTTTTTTTTTTTTTTTATTTTTTTTTTTTAAATGCTAGAATTTTGACTTCATTTTCACCCCCCCCCCCCCCCCTTTTCCCCCTCTCATAAAGAGCAACTAGCTCTTGACCCAGTTTCATCCAACGTGTCAACGCGTACCCCCAAAACAATACCTTACTTGAGTGTGTCGCAGCAGGAGAAAATAATGGTGGCTTTCGATATTTTAAAGAGCCTGCTTCCAAGAGGTCCTTATCTACAGATTATTTGCATGGCATCACCAGCACTAGCATCAGCTAAGAGACGTTTGATACTTTAATTTTAGACGATAACGTCTCGTCGGCTACGAGATTTCGTAGAGAATTCATAGTGATCCCTGTTTTTTTTTTTTTTTTCCTAAACAGTATTTTATTATGAGATAGCGGGTGTTAGGGTTAGTATTAAATGAATAGGGACTACTTCTTAGCCTAATCCTAACCTGTAAACCCCCCCCCCCCCCCCAATACTATGGGACGTTCTGTCTATAAACAAGGCAATATCTGCGGTTACAACTGCGAGCCATATATGTCGTATAATCGCAGAACAGGCTGATTATAACCTAATGGTCGATTAATCTTTCTTATAAAAAATTGTGTTTCTATCGTTCCTGATCTTGGTTTTGCGCTTTGTTCACTTTTTTTTTTAAATCTAAATGTATTTTGCATTTTTTTTTATCTTAGTTCTGCACGCATTGTTTTCCTGATGTACTCAAAAACAATAACAGTTTATATGCTGTATCTCTTGTGATGCAATGAGAATTCATTTCTTTGTTCTTGTTATTTGATACTTTGTATTTCTACACCGCTTTCTCTACAAATATGCACACATGGTTGCGCCAGTCCCGGCTCTTGAAGTTGGTATTCTCCACTGTTAGTGGGTCGATGTCGCTTACATATTTTATTTAGTTCTGTTTTCACATATTATTGGTCTCTGTCAATCCTATGTAATTATTGAAGACTTTTGATGTTGGTTTTTGTTTTCCTTTACCGTCGATTGAACGAATTGTGTTTTCTTCTTCTTTTTCTTCGGCATTCCGAGCCCTTCAGGTTCTTTGCTGCAGATATCACCAGCCTCCATTCATCTCTCTGGTTTGCCCTTTCTTTCCAGTTGGTGACAATAAGTGTTTGCAGATCTGTCTGGATATTATCTCTCAATCGTCTTTTTGGTCTGCCTCGTGGTCTACGACCATTCATCTCCATGGTGTATACAGTTTCTACTTCTCGGTCATCTGACATTCTTTCAATATATCCCAGCCATTTCAGTCTATTAGCTTTCATGATGCCAGTGATCAGTGGTGATTTAAACGGATTATGAATTTTGTTGTTGCTTCTCACTCTCCATTCCCCGCTGTTTGCATCTTTTATGGGTCAAAAGATTCGTCGTGAGACTCTGTTTTCCAAAACCTGTAATACGTCTTTATCTCTTTCATTTGCGCTCCAGGTTTCAGAGCCATATAACACGACTGGTCTTATCAACGTTTTATATATGTTGATCTTGGTGTTCCGAGACAGACACTTTGACTTTAGCAGATGTTGACGGGCATAGTATACTTTATTTCTAGATTGTATTCTAGATTGTTTTTCTTCTCTCAGCATGTTGGACCAGTTGAAGTTTGCCTGCAAGTACTTATATGTTTCCGTTCGTTTAATTTTCATATTATCGACTTTTATGTGGCCGGAGATTATATCCTTTTTCTGTCTAGTAATTATTATGTATTCTGTCTTATCTTGATTGATAATTAGTCCCTTTTTCTGAGCTGATTCTTTAAGACAGTCAGTGTTTTAACAGTCTTCAAAGTCCTTCAAAGTTCCAGGTTCGTTTTCCGTTTAAATCCATCCGAAATTCAGGCTTAGATATCTGTTTCGTGACGAGATAAAGTTTTACGGAGGTGGGGGTGTCAGCCCCACGCTTCAACCCTCAACCTGGAGGATCATGGTGTCTCTCTTAGTCTGTTCTCTACCCTTTGACCTTTCCGGCTTAGAAAGCCCTGCTGGTAGCTACGCTATCGCCGGCATAGCTCTCGGGATTATTGAGAAACACAAGCTTCCCCAATACAGCAAGGCGGAAACGTGTTTTACGTACATTAAACAAGGGTATTTAAAATGTTTATGGCTGCGAAAGTGCTATCAAACTCGACTGTCGGTTTGCAGTTTCTGTGTTGGGATTTCCATGTAATGGATATCTACTGTATGTTCATTCACTAATGTGTTTTAAAAAAAGTAAAAAAAGTAAAGATCCCTTTACACGCCCTTAGGCGCATCGGGCATATGGGAAGAGCACCCATATTTTTACAGACCAATCGGCACTCAGTGGGTAATGTGGTCAGCATTACGCCAGCCGTCTTTACTTTCCCAGGACAGCCCATCCTGGTACCCATTAGAGGCTGGGTCGACCTGCGACGTCCCATACCACGATAAAAATCCACGCAGCCCACGTAGGTTTCGATCGCGGTACGTTGGATTATGAGTCAGACTCGCAACGCCTTAGCCATGGACGCCGCACTAATGAGTTAACCCAGCTTTAAATGGGTACTTGGAAATAAAGGTAGCTGGCAAGATTTTGAAGCACATCAGTTCGCTATTACCCAGATTTTACAAAACAGATTAGCTGGAGTATTGCTTCCTGTGTGTGTTAGTTGGACATCGAGATAGTAAGGAATGCATATCTTCTCACTTAGACGATGAATACACACAGAATGATGAGAAAGCAACTCACAGTTTCATTTCTTTACTGTCGTTCTAACAATAATAACGTCCAGTCGCTGTCTTCTGATCTCTTTCATTGACCCAGAGTCAATCAGCGAATATTACTATACACGCATAAGATGTTCACAATCGTCAGCAATCGTTACATTGCATTCTTTGTGGATCATTCATACGACGAGCTTGCAACAGTCCAACAGTCTGCTTCAAATCTTTACAGTCGAGCTTGGTGTCAACCTGAGAAAATATCTGGTCAGGCAATCATCTTCAGGAATCAGCAACTTGTTCACACCGTCTTCGGTTACACTTCAAAGCAGTCACACGCCCCTTGGAACTTGACCATTCACCCTGGCTGCCAAACATCAACTGATTCGATCTCTCTTTAACCTTCAAAACCTTTCTCTCGTTTCCACGGGCAGTCACCCTTCAACAGTTCTGTTAAAGACATGATTTTGCGATCGGTTTTCTTCTCGCGTTTTATTCACTTGACTTCCCCTTGACCCTACGTCGTCATATAGGAACCATATGGTAAATCCCCTCATTACAAATACATGCCTAATATTAATCAAGTAGTGATCACATGTTGATTAATGTTTTGTGTTGTACCTTTGATTATACTAAGGACCATTAAATATACTTTATATTCGTATTTACTGTGCTTTTATTTTATTTTAATTTTTTAGACAAGAAATCATACGTCCAACAAATGTTATAGCCATTTTATAACATAAAATTGAAAGAAATAAAAACAAAATCACCATTGTTATATGACAATAGCTGTGTATCACAATAACTTTATGTGGCCATGTCTTGAAAAGAGGAAACAAATTTATTGAATCAAAAGTAACATTTAACAAAAGGCAATGGGAAAGAAAATATGGATGTAAGAATTCTGACATAATTTCATTGAAAGCTTTCCGTAAAAACTCATTAGAATTACATGAGATGAGAATAGACATAGGCACGAGTGGCACACTTTATGGATTTTAAGAAAAGAAAATTCGTTTGTTTCCTGAAAGCTTCTAAACATGAATTGTTTAACGATGAATCTAGACGGAACAACTTCACATTTCATTAAATACACATGATTTGATGCTCCATCTTTGGACTAATGTCAGAGTTAGTTAGTTAGTTAGTTAGTTAGTTGGGTTATCCTCATTGCACTCCGGACATGTCCATAGGTGCTCAGATCCTCCCCTCAGTATGAACCCCAACGTCCGATGGCTAATAGTACCAGTTCTATGTTGATTAACAAGTCTTCTGGCGTAGCTGGTGTGCGTCTCGTTTTTTGCTGTGCCGATCTTAATTCCCAAGTCTGCCATTCTGGCGAGTGATGTGGATTCACTGCCACCAAAGTCCTCTATTCTTCCCATTTCTCTGAGGGCATTGATAATATCAGCATGATCCATAGGCTGACCGTCGGTAGTGATAGCGGATCCAGCCAACCTGTCAGCTCTTTCATTTCCATCGACGCCTGCGTGTCCCGGAACAAAAATAAAGGTGACTCCACGAACAGTGGACTTCTGTAATGATTCAAGCCATTGTCTTCGCACTGAACCTGCCTGAACCCTCCGGATCATACTCATTGAATCACTGAGTATACACACGCGGGTGTATTTTTTGTGTTTCAAGCCAGGCAAACGCTTGTGTCACTGCCATCACCTCCATCGTCATGCTGCTGGTTGTCATGGAGAAGGCGCCGTTGGCTTCTTTGACTGTTCTGCCCGCTGAGCGTGCTGTAAATGCCCATGCGCTTCTTCTTTGGCGTATAACGGATCCGTCTGTATAGATTATTGCATCTGCTTCGACTGAATTTTCACCGATGAGAGCGTTGACCTCTGCATTAACAGCAACAGGATTCTCTTCTCTACATCGCCTGTTGAGTGTGACAATACAGGAAAATGTACAAATAAACGCCTGAGGCACAGGTATCCATTCTGCACCAGGTATGATGTCGGTTAGGCTGCATATTTGCCTAATGACATCTTCTGCCCGACCTAGCCACGATTTCCCCCTCTTCAGTCTGTCGCCCTTTTCACTAAAAAGCGCTTGATGCAGTGGGTGTTTCTTATCAGCGCATATTTTGAGATATGCCCGAGCCCTCCACATCCTGATCCTTTGGTTCATTGTTGGAAAGTCAAGTAGATACCTCATTGCTCCACAGGATGTGTCTCTAGTACATCCCAAAATAATGCGCATGGCTTCATTTTGCACCTTTTCGAGTCGTTCAATCTGGGTAGCACTGACAGTGAGGATGGCCAGAGCGTATTCTATGGGGGAAAGGACCAGACCGTAGAATAAGAGTATTAGTAGTCTTTGCTCAATATTGGAAGCAGCCATAATCCTCATTGCAGATAGACCTTTGCGTGCTTTTGTTGTCACATGGTCAACGTGTTCCCTGAATGACAAGCTGCGATCGAACCTCACCCCGAGAAACGTCATAACGTTGGTTCTGATCAATGCATTATCACGCATTTTCACTTCTGGTAAGTCCGACTTGACAATGTGATTGTTCAAAGAGAACCATGTCAGAGTGTTGAGCTGTAGTGGCTTTTTGGCCAAAAGCAGTTATACTGATCAAGTCTCGTCAGAGGAACGGGACTGGTTCATCACAAACCAAACTGACCAGGAAAACCCAAACGACAAGAGCCAAACAAAGCGAATGCTGAGCGATTTTAGACAGTGGGGCCAGACGTTTTTGGGAACCTATCCGGTGGACTAAAAAAAAAAAAAACTGACACACGTTGAAAAAAAATCAAAACAGCAGACCCAAAATTAGGATTTATGAAAAACAACAATAAGAATGTTGTAGAATGCAATAAACCCCAGGTTTTAAGGACATTTCTCTATTTCTAAAGCACCTAGTGATCTAAAATCTCGTAAGCTGCTATGTTGAATTTGCCAGGAAAATCAATCATCAATCCGCTACGTGATGTTTCTCATTTGGCCAGGTTGAACGACCAAACACTGCGGGGCCAGACATCCCTCTTAATCCATGAACTGCCACTTCACTCAGGGATCCCGTTACCTCTAAGAAACAAGCTAATATTTTAGACTGGAGTATTAGCTTGACTTGGCCATTACCCGAGAATCTGGTTCAACGTCACCATCATCATCGTTAAAATCGTTTGCTGTTTATACATCGTTTAGGGTTGGCAGTCTATTCGTTCATTTCCGAAATGAAATATGAAATATTTCTTATTTGATTATTTCAGTGCCAAGCAGCAGTTTCTTCGACTCCGTCTAGCCGAATTAGTTTCGCTTAAAAGCAAATACCACTTAGGTTTAAAGAAGTTTCACAAAAACATAAGTAAATTGAAGTGAAGTGGAATGAAGTGAAGTAAACAAAACAAAGTAAAGTAAGGTAAACTAATGTAAAGTCATGAAAAGTAAAGTTAGGTAAAGTAAGGTAAAGAAAATAAAGTAAGGAAGAGTAAAGTATTGTAAGGTAAAGTAAAGTAAAGTAAGATAACGTAAAGTAAGGTAAATTAAAGAAAACTGAGACAAAATAAAGTAGCAAGTAAAGTAAGGTTAGATAAAGTAAGGTAAAATAAACAAAAGTAAGGTAAGGTAAAGTAAAGTAAAGTAATATTAAGTAAATATAACTAGTTCTAGCCTTTAGGCTTGTGTGGTATAGTTAAAAGGTAGTTGCCTATCCTTTACAGGAAGTTGTAGAACCAACCCCAGCATTTTTTTGGCTGTTATGAAGGCATACAGGCATATATATTATATAGACTCATCGGCATTTGGTGAATAATGTGGTAAGCATCACACCGTCCTCTTTAACTGCACCTGGTACCCACTCAGGGCTCTGTCGACCTAGGAGCCAAGGTCATTTTTGAAAGAAAATATTCCATAACGTCACGACCAGAGCACATGACCTTCCAATCCACAGTCGAGCGTCTACGACAGAACACATGACCTTCCATTCCACAGGCGAACGTCTACGACAGAACACATGACCTTCCATTCCACAGGCGAGCGTCTACGACAGAACACATGACCTTCCACTCCACAGGCGAGCGTCTACGACAGAACACATGACCTTCCACTCCACAGGCCAGCGTCTACGACAGAAGACATGACCTTCCACTCCACAGGCGAGCGTCTAACCGCTCCCTAATAAAGACATAGACTTTAACTAAATATTCAGATAAAGGGTTGTAATATCACATATTTATGACAGATTACAGCAGAAACACGGTATCATCTTTGCCATGACTGAGAAACGCGTGGTAAGGTGAGTGGTACTGAAAGTGGTCATTAAATTGTCTTTACTAAACATTACTTCGATCAATAGAAAACATCTTTTACCTGAAAATATTTGGTGCAAGATCCTTCTGAGTCTTTCAGTTTTCGAATATTGTTCAAGTGTATTGTCAGTTGGCAGCCACTGTGGTGTAGCGGCTAAATCCCCGCCTGTGGATCTGAAGGTCCCTGATTGAGGTCATGGGAGATGTGGACATTTTTTTTTCAAAGTTTCCAAACCTTAAATGTGGACCAGGTAAAGTCCTAGGAAGTAAAAGCGTCCAGAGTGATGTTGACCAATACACCAATCGAGTGCCGATTGATCTATACAATATAAGTCTAGCCTTAAATATCAATATGCTCGCAGCATCTTAAGGGTCTTTACTTTTTTATTTTGTTAGTTATTTCCGAGGCGTCGTTTTCTAGATATTTTACCTTTGGTAACATAATTATATACTCCCCCCCCCCCCAGTCTCCCCCAACCAACAAAAAGAACTGGTAAAGAGAAGGATCATGTTCTTCCCATGAGCGAACCTGATAGACGGTGCTAGATCCGTATGTTTTACGCCACGTCGCCACTACATGGCTGATGGGATCAATAACGAGCCAGCGGTCAATAAATTCACACAAGTAGATAACCCGGAGTATCAAAGTGAATCTTATCAGAAATGTTTTGCCAGTACTATCCTATCAGTGCCAGACGTGGATACTTACATCCTCCAATGAATGTAAAATTGTGACAACAGAGATGAAATGACTTAGTAGAGCTACAGGAGTTTCAAGGAAAGAGAATACAAAATCACGAAATCAGATAAATGCTAGGAATAAAGCCAGTTCTACAAGTCATTAAAGAAAAACAAATGAAGTGGTTTGGATACCTAACGAGAATGCCCTGGTACTATCTGCCACGGCGAGCCACACCAAAACGTTACAACGGGTGTAGAGCGAGTGGAAGACCTCGGAAAACATGGAGGGATGGCATTGATAACCGCACTACAGAAATGAACATCAGTCCTAATAGTGCACTTGACAGAGCTCATCAACGAATGTTACATCTCCCCCCGACACTTCTCTGAGGCAAAAATGTGGAAGACACGAAAAAGCAGAAGGTCAATAGCACACCGATTGTCAAAAATAGCCAATGGTCAATAATATGCCAGTTGTCATTAACACGCAAGTGGTCACTAACCCGCTATTTGGTCAATAACGCCTCAATGGACAATAATACTCAGCCACCTTTTACATCCTATGCCATTTCATTGTGTACATTTTAAGCGTATTGGATTTGGGAGGCAAGAGTCACTTTTATATAAATCTGTTGTAAGCCGAGTTAAATCCAAGAACCTCGTGCGGGCAGACAACCCTGTGGTCACGACGAAGTCTGGGCTCCTCACAATTAGGAATGAAACTTGTAACCATCCACAACCTTCTGTCTCATGTACTTTCAATCATCTCTGATAAATAATCTCTGATAAGGATGATGCTCTATGTTCTCCCTCAGTCTGTTTCTGCCTTTAACCCCTGCAACATTCCTTCTGACAAAATTTACTATAGTTTTTTCCCTCTCGTTACATCACTAAAGAATGTAGAAGGAATCCTTCCGATGTGGGTAATTAGTTCTCTTTGTGAGTCAGTTTATTTTCATCTGGCCAGGATACTCTTACCATTCGTCTATAAAACAACAACATCTCCGCTGATTTCAATTAATTTGTCACCTGTCGATGATTCACTTCCGTATATCAGGATAGGATTATATAGTTTTAAAGAATTATCTTTCTCGTCTCAATTGACAAAGAAAGACTGCATAGAAGATTCTTTATTTTGTAAAATGCTGACTTAACTGGAACTATTCTACATTTGACTTCTTTAATACATCTACCATCTGCTGTTATCAAGGCACCCACGTACTTAAAGGGAACAACCTGCTTAAGGATTGTCCCATTTACTTTGATATTGTATACGATGTTACGAACGTTACAAGTCATTTACTCCTTTTTTTCTCTCCCTCTTCTGCCTCTAGAGTATAGTCTCTCGAGCACCTAATACCAAGAATTTCTATACGTGTACATAGTTAATTGGACTTCGCAGCTAGAGTTTTCTACGGGATAAGATAGTCAGTCCCATGCCAACCTTGACAGGCGCACTGCCACCAGGAAAACCCCTTTGGAGGGTGGATCCGCCTCGTTATAATTTTCTAAGGACAAGCTCAAAGCGGTTTTTAGTTGCGTATCTTTTACAGGGCGTTGCATAACCAACCATAACAGCCCCTGGCTGTTGTTTGGTTTCTCTAGGCAAATTTATGTCCAGTAGTTTGTCATTGCTTCTTAACGGTCGGCTTTCTTAATACCACTGTCGTAACCAACGTAAGGCGCATGGCCCGCAGCTGGGATCGAACCCGGCATCCCGGCATTACGAAGCGAAGCGTTCGCATCGACTTTGCCACAGAGCAGACTCAAGGCGGTTACCTTGTTTAAATGGCCTAGTAATAATTATGGTTATAATCATGTGTTAAGTGGCAAATAAATATATCTGAAATTCTATGAAATGTACAAACAGATACTTTAAAGGAGATCGTATTTGCAGGGTGAGTTGGACCCCTTAGTCCGTTAGCAAATTGTCTAATGGTCTCAAAAGATGTATTGCCTAAGAGATATGCTTGAAGAATGATTCTTCGAAAACACGCTGATCAACTGACTAAGGTCTTCATAATAACGTTTGTTGTCGCAGTAATAGAAGTAAAGCGCAATGTAAATAAGCCATAGTTAGAAGCATTGTTTATATATATATATATATATATATATATATATATATATATATATATATATATATATATATATATATATATATATATATATATATATATATATATATATAAAGGTAAAAAGATAAAGTGGGGAGATGTGAACCAACGTCATCGCACACGGTTAGAAAACATAAGTGCTCTGCCACCAGTACGGACAGCTGATAAGAAACTGTCCGCCTATGTCGCCGTCCGCACGAAACTCTGTAGCTACAGCGACGTTCCTCCATTTACCTTAGAGCGTTAACTCTGGTATCCATTTACTAGAGGCTGAGTGAACCCCGGGAACTGCCGGGTTTTAAACACTGGCCGTGAACTTTAGCCAGTCGCAGTTGGATTTGAAAGCGAGTCTCCTATCGACTGTGCTAACACGGCCCCTATATATATATATATATATATATATATATATATATATATATATATATATATATATATATATATATATATATTATTATACATATGGAGTTATTTTTAAATGAGAGAATAGGTAGAATTTAAAAATTACCCAGTTTTCTAATATTATAAAATGCTATTATGCTTAAAGGAGTGTATGTAGAAAGACAATAGAAATGAAATGTTTAACAAGGAAATTGAATCCGGATCAGCGCTAGCAATGGACGGACAACGCTAGGAAATTAGATAATTATAGAGATAAATAACAGCGAGCATTGCCATACCTTTTTAGCATTTTTTTTTCAATTGGCAAATTAGGGTGTACTTGATTGGAGAATAGCAGTCGGAAATCGAGGAGGAGCAAGCATGAAAAGAGGATTGCATTACAATTATAAGAAGGAAGTAGAATTATCGTTATTAGTTTGCATCCTACGTTGGATTTTGTCACTATGCTTTCCGCTGAATACTTTGTATTCCTTTTTAGACCAGCAATTCGCATTCTGTGTGTCGAACAACTCTTTCACGGAGTTTGCCTAAGACAATCAAAAAATACATATTCACTGAAGGGTAAAAGTGAAGTTAGTTCTTTCCCCCCCCCCCCCCCCCACCCACCAGTTTCGACCTTGAACCACATAACTTTCACACAAGGTTGATATCGCATATTGTATATTTCAACACGCCAGCGCTTTTACCACTCCAAAAACAAGGAAAAACTTGGTCAAACACGCAGCTCTACTAGAGGGAGCTGCAGCCTGTCACAGGCATTCTCTTTCTCAGAAGAAAAACGCAAATCCAAGACAAGCTAGAAAGCAAACAACAGAGCGGCACACCCGTAACCCCGAGAAAAATAGACAAGTTCAACAAAGTTGTCAATGAAACGTGACCTACTTTGTTTGGGGAGACTAACGTTTGTTTAAATCACTAAAGTTATGAAGTTATAATGGGGGAAAACATGTATGGCTGTGTGTTCGCCACAATAAGGGATCGCCGTGTTGGGAAGGTTGAGAGCCACTGTTTTAGACTATGACCCTGACATCATTAGAATGGTATTGCTTTAAAAAGTTAGCCATTGATTAAATCAATTGTCTACCGCTGGCCGGCTAACAAAACTCCCCCCACAATTACTTGAATTTATTTCCATAAATTTCACAATGCCAGTATTCTATCTTGTGTACAGACATACTGTGTCCAGTGGCTGTGTCGGTTTGAATTAGCTTTATAAAGTAGGTGAAGGTCTTTTTTGCATACCTCAAAGCGCATTTAGCATATGACGTTTTATCTGTGTGGGTTCCGGGGCCCCAGATTGAGGAAGACAAGACTAGATCCAAACACTGATCAGCATGCATGTCGTAAACGTTTCTAAGTGTGGGCTTCCTTCGAAGTCGGAGTGCATCTACTTGAGAGGCAAGGAACGTAAAATCTGCGCACGCATAAGTCGCATCTGTAAAACCAATGAGCACGCAACATTCATGTTCTGAAACAAGTCCAGAGGTTGACGAACTGTCAGCTAAACCTTAAAGGTCGGAAACGCGAAGAAATAGAAGAATATATGGTAATTTCGCATTATTTTGAAGACCGATCGGCACCAGTTGGCTGCTGTGATCAATATCACGCCTTTAATCGGAAGAACATTTCATTTGATGATCATTTGGGCCAGTTAGTGATACAATATGTCGTGATAGCATGCGACCTAAGACACTAAGCCGACAATGTGTAATTAGCCAGTGCTCTAGGCGGCTCCTGGTCTATTTAGCGATGAAGCTTAAAAGTGATAAATAAAACACCTTTAAAGCTATTAGGCGTATGGTAAGTAAAGGAAAGTAAAGGACCATTGTCCACGCCTTTAGAGGCATTGGGCATATAGGGCATGATCTTCAGATCTTCAGAATAATCGACACTTTGTGGGCGATGTGGTCAGTATTACACCCGCCGCCTTTGCTGCTCAGGACTTTTACCTAGTACATATGAGGGCTAGGTCGACCTGAAAGCCAAAATGATTTTTGTCCGACTAAGCCAAGAATGGAACTCACAACCTTAGCATCTGCAGGCGAGCATCTATCCGCTACACAACGGCGGCTTCCTTTGAGCGTATGGTGTTAGATCTAAATTTCTAAGCAATGGACGCCAGATATGTGATGTCCTACTTGCCAGTCGCTAAAGTGGTTGTGTGTTCGAATCTTATTGAAGGCAAAGGTTTCTTGTTTAGCACAGACACGAAAAAAAATGTATCGATATCGCACATGGAAATAAACACATATCGACATCCCAGGAGAGAAGAATATACATCACACAGGAAAGAAGAATATACATCACACAGGAAAGAAGAATATACATCACACAGGAAAGAAGAATATACATCTCACAGGAAAGAAAATCTACACACAAAAAACACATAAGTATTTCTATATCACACAGGATATAATTACATCTACCTAACACAAGACATAAACATATCTGTATCGCACATGACAGAAGGACATCTACACCACCCAGGACATAAGTAAATATACATCACACATCACAGAAGGACATCTACAACACCTAGGACACAAGTAAATATACATCACACATCACAGAAAGACAACCACACCATCCAAGACAAACGTACATATACATCACACATCACAGAAGGACATCTTCATCACAGAGGACATAAGTATATTAACATCACACAGGACAGAAGGACATCTACATCATCTTAAGGGATGTACAGAAGAGAAACAAATGAACTCTGCTGCCAAACATGCCGTCAGAGGCCATTAATGGTAGGATAGTGCTTGAACTGGCTTCTTCAATCCTCAGAACACTACACAGGCACATACACATAAACAAACTATGAACGGACACACACACACACACACACATACACATATATACACACACACATACACACACACACAAAGAAAGAAACTAACAATAGTCAAAAACCAAGAAAAAAAAACAAGAAATTAGGAAACAGACATATGTAAGCTAGTTGGATAAGTAAAGTCAGCAAAGTATTCTTTTTACGGCAGTGGAGCATTTGGTGTATGATGCCAGACGCATAGTTCTATAGATCTATCGACATTCGATGGATTACGTGGTTAACATCACGTATACTGTCTTTAGTTCCCAAGAGATTTCCAGGTGCCAGTAATCGGCTGAGTAGACCTGGGATCAAAGATCAGGTTCCAGAAAAATCCGCCTCGACGTGGACTTGACCCTTGAACTTTGGGTTGAGACAGCGGAAACTAACCATGCATTATACATTTCTAATACAGAATGATTCCTCATGCTCTAAATGTCACAGGTTCGATTCACTACTTTTACGTTTAGTTCACGAGTGTAATTGTTAACGGAGATCCCTGGGGGTTGTCGCAGTAGCTACAGAGTTTGCGCTTTGTGCGAAACTCTCTGCAGGTGTCTACTCGTTCTACGAAAAGAGACTGAAACATATTAGCTTTGCTTAAATTTAAACTGTGCAAAGAAGTCGATACTCTCGACTTTAACAACAGAAAGAATAAATCGGTGTCATTTTTACTTTTACCAAACAAAATTCTACATTGGCAAAGGAGATTAAAAGAAATATGCCCTAGAAACAACAGCAAGATGTAATTTGCAATGTTCCACGCGTGGCAGCGGAAGTTGAAGACATGGCTAAATACAGCTATAAATGACGGTAACAAAGTTACAGATTGATTGCCTTAATGCGTGTGCTCAACAACGTCACCAACCAGAAAACGCGGATTACAATCCTGGCTCAGACATGAGGGAGTGCTTTAAAGGTTTCGATCCTACAGTAGAACTATTCTGCTAAGAACTTCTTCGATTGCGATAGCAGTTTGGTAGGCCCAGACTCCCAGCTTTCATTTCAGCTTTTTGTCTTGATGATAACTAATTATAGTCTCTTATGCAGCTCAGTCTTGTAACCTAAAGTTTACTTTGCAAGCCATAGCTGTATAGTTCATTTGTGTCTGGATTAATATTTGTAGGCTATCTTCCGAATGACGGCCATATATTATGGCGGCCAAAAAAAAGGACCTGTCACATGTATATTGCTGACCTTCGGCGACTTAAATTACGAACTTCCGGCGACTACCGCCACCGCAGAGAGCATCTCGCAGGGATTAACTAGATCGGCACGGAGCAGGGCTAAACTAGATGGCTGGGACACATGAGCAAAGCTGCAGGAGATGCGGAAGCTGCTGCTCATGAGTCCCAGTCATCTAGTGTAGCGGCGCGGGAGATGCCCTCGGCGGTGGCGGTAGTCCACAATTTCAGTCGCCGGAAGTTCGCAATTTACATGTGACTGAGGTCCTGTCAGGGTGTGTTTTTGGCACCCATAATATGTGGCCGTTATTTGGAGGATAGCCTATTTGTATAGAGCTCGATGGAGGTGATTTGGACAACATCACACTGGCCTCAATTACTTCCTATGACTTTACCTGTACCAATGGGAAGCTGTGAAAGCCGCTGTGGTGTAGCGACTAGAAGCTCGCCTGTCGAAGCGAAGTTCAAGGGTTATGAGTTAGAATTATGTCTTTGCACATAACCCCTGTCCGAAGGTACCATTGTGATTACTGTACTATTCATGGCCATCCACGGTCACAGCAAGCCGAGCAGATATCCCGTGCAGGAGACGACTGCAAAAAATTCATTCCACAAAGTGACCCCACACACAAAAACACGCACACCAAAAAGGTCCAATGCTTACCATGAAGTGTCTTTTTACAATAGAGCTGAAAGAAATAATGCCCAGAAAAAAGGGACGGTTCTCCGTACTGCCAGAAAAAAAAAAAAAAAGCCTTGCATGTATGTATGTCACAGTTACAATTGATCGGTTCTAGAACACTTAAGTATATTTTTTTTTGTAAAGTCTTGTGGCTTTCGTTATGTTAAATTGTCACAACCTGTAATCCATTTCTGACAGAGGTGTTGTTTAACGCCATTCTACCAAATTGTCCATTAAATCTCTTATTAGTCTATTTTTTTTGTTTTTTTCTTCAACTTTTCACTCTCCTCCCTTTTGTCACGACGTGTGACAGTTGTGCCCTTCCCATCTCGTGTGCAAACAATGTGAATTAACTGTTTCTGACGCCGGTAATCAGTTCTCTCTGTGCCCTAACTGCTTCTAACAAAGTTTATCGTGCTTAAATGTAGCTGGGATTTTGTGGTAGGAAGTTATCCTAGTTCTATAGATGAAATTTGACAGAGATGTACTGGGTTTTCCATAAGTGACTGAATATTTGTAACTACACAACTGTCAAGACATGGTATGCAATTATCAAAAATCTATGACTGGTTAGAAACTCTAAGGAATGAAGTTCAAGCCCATCAGGACAGTACAACAATCGAAAACACCCGGTGACACAAAGGCGGCCCCTTTCGGATGGCAATTACCCTAACGCAAGTTCCAGAAGCCCGGTTCAACCGTTAGGTTATATAAGGACCCATGAAAACAGCTTTAAAATAACGAAAAGGTCCCCCCGCCCCTTCCGCTCTATTAGAAAGACAATATATAATAAGAAGGAGAGACTTGTGGGATACGTTACATTGAATAGATTGATCTACAGCTAACTTAAGTTCTCACTTGATGAACGGATGATGGCTGGGTACCTAAGAGAATCCTCTATGGCTAATTATAGAACAGGAGAAGATGTCGAGGCCAGCTTCTACTATGATATAAACATTTCGTAAGTTTGACAGCAATGACAGAGATTCTGATGTAGATTAATGGGAACAAAATCTTATAGACAGTGTGCGATGAACGAGGAGAAATCAGGAATGAAATGGGGAAAAAAAAAAAAGTTAAAATGTTTCAAAATAGACTGACAGTTGGGAGGTAGCAAACTAAGTACATGTGATGGCCACAACGATCCTGAAATGCCACGGTCTAATAATTGTGGTCGACTTTCCTTAACAGTTACGGGGCTTGCTAGACACACTCGCCATCGCCAAAAGCTGCGAGCTCCATGCCTCCTCATAGCACAGTATAACTCTATTGTCTGAACAAACGGAAAGGTGCAAATGCTAAAACTTAGGCTAACAAAAAAAGGCTGGGGTTTCTAACAGGTAAATTTCATCTATGGGTTCCATTGCCTAATAATTTGAGGAGGAAATAGAATAGACCCATTGTCCCCCTAAAATGCATAAGGTAAAAAGGGACAAAAATGCGTATGTTGCGTTGAAATGCGTGGATCCTACACTTGTCCACACTAATTAAGATCTTTCAGTACTAGAATTGGCCTCATAAGCAATCTGCGCTTTCACAAAAACGTAATCCATTCCCCAAGAAGGAAAGGACTGGTCATCATCACCTTTGATGGGCGAATAACAACTTCTATTCTAATCTAGCTATAAAACAAAACGCATAATGCCAACTCTTTTAGGAGCGAACGCAGGAAACGAATGTAAAGAACATAACTGGTTAATATATATGGATGTAGGAAATCACATAGTTACATCTGAAAGACCAGATTCAATTAAAGTTGTGCACTAAACTATTGTTTATGCATATTTATTGTACTTGGAAGTTATAAAATGTCTGTATCTATTGCCACTCACCTGTACAAAACTTGAAAGCGGTCGTATTTGCTTGGGTGGGCGGCCAGCACAAAAGTCCATCATAAAATGACGAACAGTAGGTACCGTTCTCTGTCAAAAAGACGATAGCAAAACAAATATTTATCAAACTGTCAATGATTAGTAGCCAAAAACAGAAGTCTGGCAAATAAGAAGAAATCCGAAAGATAAAAGTGCAATTATTGATTGATGGATATCGTATCTTCATCACCGTCATCATCATTATCATCATCGTCGTCGTGAGATCATCCTCAAGTGCCTTACTGACTGGCATAAGCAATCATGTCTCTCCACTAGATTCACAGCCGCAAGTTAAAACTGGCACAATATAGCAAGCGAGAGTTCCTTTCCTAACTTCCAATGACATGGATTTATTGCATAAATTATTCTTCATTTTATAAAAGTCAGTTTTAGCTGCCCGATTCTTTTCTGTATCTCTGCGACATATCTTCTAGCGGATGTTATTCATAAGCCTAGATGCTTAACTATGTCTATTTAGTTAGATAATGTAACTATTGCTGCTACTGTCACCTCCATTGTCATCTCACTAATAATGTTTTTTATACTAATTGATTGTAGGCTTCTATATGCTTTAATCTAGTCGGCTCTGTGGCTTAGTCGATGCAACCGATTCGTAATGCCGGGGTGCAGGGTTTGATCCCAGCTGCTGGCCATGCGCCTTGCGTTGGTTTCGACAGTTGCATCAGGGGGCCGACCGTCCAGTAGCAATGGCAAACAACTGGACTTAAATTTGCCTAAAGAAACCACACAACAGCCAGGGGCTGCTGGGATTGGTTCTGCAGCGTCCTGTAAAGGATACGCATAACCTGCATGCCTAATCTGAAAACAATATGTCCCTGTTACGAACATAAATAATAAGAATGCAAACAACACACAGTGGAACCTCAGCACAAGAAAGCGAACTTAAGTAACATGTAATTCTAGATTCGTTTTTTTTTTAAGTCTCCTGAGGACATTGTTGTGTGTGATACATAATCTGTTGTACCAATATAAGACGCAATTTGTCTTCAGTTTAAAGCCCCACATCGGGACTGATGACCTAAAGATTGAAGGAGTTTCTGAGACCTTTCCCTGTGTGATCCTCATCTGCATGGTGGTATTTTGTGTCACCGGGTATTTATCGCTTGGTGGATGTCCTCTTGGGGTTGAATCTCACTAACGCAGTGCTGTGATATTAACTCTGCTCCAGATTCGTTGTCCGGGAATTCGATTACTCTTTTTTTTTTCCATCTTTTCATTTCAAAACATCTAAATATCCCATGCCTTATAAGTTTGTGGAAACTTTAGAGGAAGACAATAGGAACAGATTCTTGGTAGCATTTTGTCAGTATATGGAAGTTTATCAGCAGGCAAGCAGCTGTAAGTAAGTAAAGTAAAGGACCTTTTTCCAGGCCTTTAGGCGTATAGGGCATATAGGGGTAGACCTATATTTAATGGACCAGTCGGCACAAGATGGGTGATGTGGTTAGCATCACGCCGGCTGCCTTTACTTCCCGGGCTGCACCCGTTACCCACTCAAGATTGTGTCTACCTGGGAGCCAAGGTCATTTCTGGAAAAGTCCGGCTCCGCCAGGGAGCAAATCCACGAGTTTTCGATCCGCGGCAAGCGTCTAACCGCTCCGTCACGGCGACTCCCCAAGCAGATGTATGCTGTTGAAAATCGCAGACTGTAGAAATGCACGATTGCTTACTCCAATCGACAAGGCACTTCATGATGATGGGCTGTAGAATAGTAGTCGAAGGAAACCCGGTTTCCCGCTGCCGACAAAAGTTAAAAAGCAGTGCAACATTTTCACTGTAAACGAAACGAAACCACAGTGGCATGCTTCGCTGCGGAGGACACGGGTGAGGGGTATTGTCTGGATTTTCTCACCTGGGCACGCCGGTGCGTTGGGAAATGAACAGGCGGACAGCTGGCTGGCTCTGCACAACTTATTGGAATACTGATACATGATAAGGCAGACGTGGTTAGTGCCTAGTGGGAAAGCGTGTACAGTTCGGAGGATCAAATGGAACTCCACAGTCTGGTGAGATTGATGCAGGGGGAAGTGACGAGAGGTTCTGGCAAATGTTCGAGGCTCAGAGGAAAGGCAAGACGGATGTTTAATCAGAATGCTACTGGTCCCATTAGTATCGAAACTCTTCGTTGGGAATGCCCTGAATCAAATCAAATCAAATCGAAACGAAATACTGGATAACATGACTAATTATATCATCCTTCACCCAGATGAATAAAACCACCAACTGTTATATCTAGTGGCGGATGAAAAGTGTCACACAGTATGTGGTAAAGGGGCTTAAATGTAATAATATCCCTCGAAATTAGTTTACACCTGCAAAGTATAGCACCTGCATGTCGTCGCGTCTTCTTCTGTGTTTTCCAATGAAGCGTAATTATCATGGCAGGAATGGACATGTAACCAAAGAATGCTGCTCACAATGTTCCCTTATTTTTCTACTGACCTCATTTAAAAGTCAGCTTTTGAAACTTGGACACGTACAGAATGAAGCCGTGAGGGTAATTCTGGGATGTACAAGAAATGCGCCTC
>CAJHNH020001469.1:445619-475619 GCA_905116865.2 Candidula unifasciata
CCTGTTGGTACGCTGGACTTATCCCTAATACCATCTGGAAATTCGATGTACTCTCTAGCACCACCATTTCTAACTGCACTTTCTGCGAACCCATCTGTATAGACTCTATCCCATTGTTCTTGTGGGTATTCTTCATCAGTATAACTGAGGGTGGCCATTCTGCGTTGCACACTATCTTGCTCTTTCTTGTCAAATATTCCTTTCACATTTGTCTGGATTTGTACTGTTAGTTTGCATTTTTCTCTCCATGGGGTTTGTTCAGAATACTTTTAAGTGGGCAACCAACTTCTGGAAGGTCAGGAGTTTGTCTACATATTCTTTTTGCTTGCTGTATAAAGCTGCTTCTTTTTAACCGTCCCAAGGCTACGTTCTTAAATCTATTTTCCATCGGGTGATCTGGCATACTGAGGAACTTTTCAGCTTGTATTTGCAACTTTGTTTTTCTGCGTTCTCTCAGTGCCTGTGTTTTCCCAGCTTTCTCCATTTCTAATATGGGGGTTGATTTCATCCCTCCTGTGATGACTCTGAGCGATTGATTTTGCACTTTGTCTAACTCCTTTAATGTGGTACTAGATGCTGAACACCATGCAGTTGACAAATGTTTCATGTGTGGAAGTACGCTCTGCTTGTATACTTTATTATTTTCCCATCGGCTCCCCATGTGGTTCCACTTAGTTTTCTTAGTATTGCTGTCTTCCTCCTGGCTTTGGTTGCTGCCTTGTTGATATGTTTTCTCCATGTCAACCTGTCATCAAATGTGACTCCTAGGTATGTGGGCTATTTATCATCTCTTAGGGGTATTCCGTTTATTTTTATGATGCCCGCTTTTTGCTTTGGGGAGAGGGTGAAGAGTGTGGTGCTACATGTGTCTATGTTGATGCTGACACACCATCTATTGGCCCATGCCTCAAGTGCAATTGTAGCCCGCTGTAGTGTTTTTGTGGCTATTGTTGCGTGTTCATTGGTGCACTACAGCACCAGGTCGTCGGCATACATTGCCATTTTGATTCCATTTGGTATCTCAGCAACCAGGTCGTTGATGAATAAGAGGAAAAGTGTGGGCGACAGGACACCACCTTGAGGGACGCCTTGTAGAACCTTTTTACTTTTAAAACCATCTACATGTACCCGGGCTCTTCTGGTATGTAGATATGCTTTAATCCAATTGTACATTTTTCCATTTATTTTATAGTTTCTCAATTTCTTCAAAAGCCCCTCCTTCCAAACCTTATCAAAAGCTTTCCTTAAATCTATCCATGCCGCGAGTACCAGTTTCTTATCTTGAAAAGCATCCTCTATTTCTTGGAAGAGGTAAGTTGTCTGGTCTTCCATAGAGTAGAACTTTCTAAAGCCCGCCTGCTGTGGTGTAATGATGTTTTCACTTTCAATGTACCACTGTAGTCTGAGGTTGGTGATGCGCTCCATTGTTTTACAGAGACAACTTGTGAGGCTGATCGGTCTGTAGCTGGAGGCATTAGAACTGTCTTTCCCAGGCTGTGTGACGTGACGTGTGGTTTAAATGTTTATGTTGTTGAGTAGGGATCTTCCTTTCAACACATTCTCTCCACTAGATACACCGAACTAAAATCTGAGCTATGTTGCTCTCAGACAAAGTCCTGGATATCCAAGAAAACAGCCATATTGGCTCGTTAAGTATATTAACATTAGCTGAACTTGGTACCCACAAGAGAAGGCAAGGAATTTTAGATGTCTATCATACTTAATGTTAATGAATTATTAGACAGGGCAAGTGATTCCTCCGTCATCTACCTTCTCCCGGTGTTATTATGAATAATTAAAGAATTATTATATTATTTATTGAGCCCCCACCAAATGTTATTCTATCCTAACAGTTTAATTAAACATGTAAGAACAGACATTTGGAATTTAACAAACTATGTAGTTTAAAACTTGACATACAGCTTTATTTACTACAATGAAATTCCCAGTTTGTTGATTTACACAAACAGTGACTGGTTAATGAAAGTACTACGCTTCAGCGAGACAAACAGCTCGGGGTTTAGAGTGGTATGATAATGATGATAAAAGGTTAACATAAAGGGGTTAACTCAACTTATAAGCCTCTGACAGCCGTGAGGAACTGTCAAGCTTGTCCAACTCTTCCTTGCCTGTTGTCTGCCTGTTTCAGCTTATTCTCCACTTCATCCCCACCTCGTTCTCCACCTCGTTCTCCACCTCGTTCCCAGCTGGCCGAGTCTAACACATTGTAGGCTACTTCATGGACTGATCGTCACATGGGCGCTGTAATCATGGAAACAAAACACATACGTGTAGTATCTTGACTTACACTAAGAATACATGTATCAATTAATACAACATATAATAATAAGATATAGCCCATCACTCCTCCTCATATTCCACATCCTCTCCAGTCTAGTCTGAAGGTCTTTTGTCTTACATGGGCGTCACATATCCTGCCTTCCCTCAAATGCTATGTCATGATAGTTGACTTTCTAAGTCTGTTGTCCGTCTTCACTCAGACTTCGAGTTGGCTGACATAGATTTGACATAAACATGTGGCGCAGGTTATGTGCTGAACCCGCAAACAATTTATATGTGCACGCTGTCCTGAATATTAGCTTTCAGTGACCGTGAATACTGTACACCCATCATCCTTCCCCTGGGGTTATAAATCCCCTGTTTAGTTGAACACATTAAGTGAGCACATGGTGGGCACACAAAACGTAGCAGCATCCCTGCACATATTTGGGCATCATTTCCCACAGTCCCAACTCATATTTTGGCTGATCATGATAACAATATAATTACATTTCATTATAGCAAATGTCATTGTTCACATCTTATTTTATACACATGAAAACATACAATGAAAAACATGTGACACAAACATACAAGAAATAGGAATAGTTTAGCAGTTCCCTAACTGAGATACTGAATACTCACACAGAACTATTTCAAGCAGAATGTGCAGACAAATTAGGAAAAGGTAGTATAGACTAAGCTTAACTCCCTAACCTAAGTATACAAGATTAATATTAATATTCACCTGGGAACTTTTCCAGCAAATGCCGAACACGACTCAACCAGGGAGAAAGTACTTTTCAACGGTAGGTCTGAGTCTGTGGCCTGCTGGCGGCACTATGAGGTAAATCTACGATGCCCGCAGTATAAGTATTAATCTATTGTCCAAATTACACTCCTCCCTTTCCTTAGTTTTTACCCAACCCTCAAGATGATGGCTTAAGCACCGCCCCTGAGGTAACTATCAGATCACTTGGCTAACCAGTGACCTGTCACTCACAGTGAACGGCCTACAGTACGACCTTGACCAAGATAAAACATTCCTAATTGCCAAACAGCTGTTCTCTCCAGAATTACACTGACGTGTTAAACTTTAAACTTCTCGTCGCCTCAATGTCTACAGTCCGCTCAATCTCTACAGTCTGGTCAGGAGATAACATTCTGACACTGGCGTGAGAATCCAACCTCACATCCCTAGTCTGAACCAGCGGGCTGTATTACGTAGTGTTAGGTAATTTTTAAACAAAGCGCAGTGGCTTTGTCTAGGAGAAGGACTGGTAACATTTAAATCAATTTGGTTTAAAGTAATATTAGGGTAAAGGGCAGAGTAAATATAATCCTCTCTCTTTGGAACCAGAAGAACTTATTACAAGTACTAACTTCTGGAATCACTGAGATCGTTTCGTGACAGGCCCTCCGTTAAGTTGGTCGCAGCCACTAAGACCAATTTTACGATACTCAGTGATTCCCAAGAATGTTAGTACAACCTGTCATCTCCAGTATTGTTCCAGTATTCCTTGTGGAATCGTGATGTCCTGCATCGATGTACAGTCACCAGTTGTCCCTCATTCCAGGCTAAGTCCTTAGTCCTAGAATCATGTGGGTATTCTGAGCAGCCGCTCAGGAATATCCATTTATCTGGAGGTTTCTTCTCCCACAGGATAAGAACTGATCTCCGCTTCAACAATGGGATTCCTCGACATCGTTGATTGACAGTCCCTGTCAATTTCCTCACTTCGCCACGCCCTATGAGCATAGGGAGGGCCTGAAGTGCTCTCCGAAAAGGATGAGTTGTAGTCAGGTAGGATTCTCTTTTCCTACATCTACAGATCCTGAAAAAATCTGTCACTAATCTCCTCTCAAATTGAGGGATATAGTCACTCATCATGACAGCATGCCGTGAGTGCAACTGACCACTGCCGATTTCTTGAAGGAGTGTCCACTGGTTTCCTCCTCGGTGCATCCTTTCCCTTTTACAAATTGTCCGGGTGGAATTCTCTTTCATTAAGATCAGTCCAGAATCAGAGCACGAAATCAAGTCAGGGGGTACAGTCAAATCATTAGGAAACTCAGGGTTTCCTGCAGACAGTAAAGTGGCATTTCTTCGCAATGAAGTTTCCACTATCAGCTGAGATACTCCTGTCACTTCCTTCGAAGCGAAGAGTAATACAAGACCAGAATGTTCGGGTTCCCTACTATTTATAGCTTGTTCCGCTTCAGGGTCCTTCATCCGAAGTATCCCTGTCGCCCCAGCTGTACAATTTAGAGACAAGTTGTCTCCCTGCTCACAAGAATTACCTTCTTCTTCATTAATGGCAAACATTTCTGTCTGTCCAGTATCAGAGTGCACAGGACTTGCAGCAATGTCCTGTTTACTCACTGTCTCTAAGGTCGTCAAGAACTTAAGAGAACTATCCTCCTTATCTGTTATATCCGCCCTGGTCTGGCTTTCACATACCAAGTCTAGTGGAGGCAAATAAGGGGATTTGTCGCTACCATCACAGTCAACTACTTTGGGCGAAAAGTCAGAACTAACTATTTCTATTTTGTATGCAATCGCATCAAGGGAAATAGGGGAAACAGGTTTAGTGTTATTCCCTACATTAGTCTGCTTTACTTCTTCTTCTTGTTTGGAAGGACCAAAGGGATTATGGGAGTTGGGTAAGTCTTTGCCCTCGTCCTCATTAATGGCTGGTGTGCCAGTCGAACCAGTATGTCGACGGTCAGAACAGTTATCACGCTTGTGATTACTGCGGGGTGTGCTCTCATATATCTCATCTGAGATAATGTGAGTAAGGGGTTCCAGCAATGTAGATCCGGTCCCTTTTGAAGATTTCTGTTTCTTACTCCATCTTTTCCTTTTAGGCTTAAGAATGGAAGTAAATGGGGCCAGCAATGTAGATCCGGTTATCCCTACAGAAAAGTTCTTCTTAATGTCAGCTCTGTCCTTATTAGGAATAAGAGGGGTGAGGCAAGGTCTTGGGTGGTCTATTACTTCATCCCTTGATGAAGTACCGTTTGGCAATATAATACACACCTCTCCATTGAGAGAGTGAGTCCCAGACCTTTCTACCAGAGTGTCAGTATGGGAGTTGTCAGTTCCCTCAACTACCCTAATAGTGTTCTCACCGTTCACTGTGTCTAACTGCAGTTCTCTATTCGTCTGCCTAAGTGGTTTATAGTTACGCAGCTTTTCTTGAAAACGCCTCGTTCTTTCAACAGCTGCCTCCTCTTCGAGTCGCAACTGTCTAGCATATTCTTCTTCTTCAAGTTGCCGCATTCTCTCTTCTTCTAGCCTCTCTGCTGCATGACGGGCAAGCATCGAGTCATATTCTTCTTTCTCCAACTTTCGCTTCTTCTCTGCAGCATTACGGGCACTCATGTAATCGAAAGTATCCATATGGCCCTTGAACATATGATTCTAACTGCGCTCCCACTCTACCCTCTGCTATCCCGATCTTCCTTACATCTTTTTGGAACTCGGTGCGTAAGTCCATTCTATCTTATTAGATCTATCTAGAGATAAATAAAATACTACCCCGAGTCCAGATTAAAAGAATATATCAGAGCAAGGTAAACTGGGCAAGAGAGTAGCCTATGACAGCCGCACAAAGATGTAAATAAATCAAAGTGGCCTACCAGACTGACAGCTTTCAGAATAGTATAGCAGCACAGAGGATACACCGGTAAATGATATGATGTGATTTTACATTCAGTCACTAAGCATAAGTATCAATGATATGATGTCAACATATAATGCTCTACAATCTATATCAAATGATGAAACATGCAAGCAAATATAATAATCATCAACATTAAAATTTACTAAATAAGCAATAATCAATGGTTATGAAGTGATCAATGATAAGACATGATACTATCCATTTATTGATTTTAGTAAAAAGTTACTTATTACTCTGTACTCTCTCCCCATGTATAAATTACTAATTTTAATTTAGACTATACTGGCAGAAGAGTTAAAGTTAAATTTTAAAAATTTACTTTCATTAGTCTAGGAGTAATTAGCCCCGTCCCAATCTCGGCGAGCTCGCCAGTGTGACGTGACGCGTGGTTTAAATGTTTATGTTGTTGAGTAGGGATCTTCCTTTCAACACATTCTCTCCACTAGATACACCGAACTAAAATCTGAGCTATGTTGCTCTCAGACAAAGTCCTGGATATCCAAGAAAACAGCCATATTGGCTCGTTAAGTATATTAACATTAGCTGAACTTGGTACCCACAAGAGAAGGCAAGGAATTTTAGATGTCTATCATACTTAATGTTAATGAATTATTAGATAGGGCAAGTGATTCCTCCGTCATCTACCTTCTCCCGGTGTTATTATGAATAATTAAAGAATTATTATATTATTTATTGAGCCCCCACCAAATGTTATTCTATCCTAACAGTTTAATTAAACATGTAAGAACAGACATTTGGAATTTAACAAACTATGTAGTTTAAAACTTGACATACAGCTTTATTTACTACAATGAAATTCCCAGTTTGTTGATTTACACAAACAGTGACTGGTTAATTAAAGTACTACGCTTCAGCGAGACAAACAGCTCGGGGTTTAGAGTGGTATGATAATGATGATAAAAGGTTAACATAAAGGGGTTAACTCAACTTATAAGCCTCTGACAGCCGTGAGGAACTGTCAAGCTTGTCCAACTCTTCCTTGCCTGTTGTCTGCCTGTTTCAGCTTATTCTCCACTTCATCCCCACCTCGTTCTCCACCTCGTTCTCCACCTCGTTCCCAGCTGGCCGAGTCTAACACATTGTAGGCTACTTCATGGACTGATCGTCACATGGGCGCTGTAATCATGGAAACAAAACACATACGTGTAGTATCTTGACTTACACTAAGAATACATGTATCAATTAATACAACATATAATAATAAGATATAGCCCATCACTCCTCCTCATATTCCACATCCTCTCCAGTCTAGTCTGAAGGTCTTTTGTCTTACATGGGCGTCACATATCCTGCCTTCCCTCAAATGCTATGTCATGATAGTTGACTTTCTAAGTCTGTTGTCCGTCTTCACTCAGACTTCGAGTTGGCTGACATAGATTTGACATAAACATGTGGCGCAGGTTATGTGCTGAACCCGCAAACAATTTATATGTGCACGCTGTCCTGAATATTAGCTTTCAGTGACCGTGAATACTGTACACCCATCATCCTTCCCCTGGGGTTATAAATCCCCTGTTTAGTTGAACACATTAAGTGAGCACATGGTGGGCACACAAAACGTAGCAGCATCCCTGCACATATTTGGGCATCATTTCCCACAGTCCCAACTCATATTTTGGCTGATCATGATAACAATATAATTACATTTCATTATAGCAAATGTCATTGTTCACATCTTATTTTATACACATGAAAACATACAATGAAAAACATGTGACACAAACATACAAGAAATAGGAATAGTTTAGCAGTTCCCTAACTGAGATACTGAATACTCACACAGAACTATTTCAAGCAGAATGTGCAGACAAATTAGGAAAAGGTAGTATAGACTAAGCTTAACTCCCTAACCTAAGTATACAAGATTAATATTAATATTCACCTGGGAACTTTTCCAGCAAATGCCGAACACGACTCAACCAGGGAGAAAGTACTTTTCAACGGTAGGTCTGAGTCTGTGGCCTGCTGGCGGCACTATGAGGTAAATCTACGATGCCCGCAGTATAAGTATTAATCTATTGTCCAAATTACACTCCTCCCTTTCCTTAGTTTTTACCCAACCCTCAAGATGATGGCTTAAGCACCGCCCCTGAGGTAACTATCAGATCACTTGGCTAACCAGTGACCTGTCACTCACAGTGAACGGCCTACAGTACGACCTTGACCAAGATAAAACATTCCTAATTGCCAAACAGCTGTTCTCTCCAGAATTACACTGACGTGTTAAACTTTAAACTTCTCGTCGCCTCAATGTCTACAGTCCGCTCAATCTCTACAGTCTGGTCAGGAGATAACATTCTGACACTGGCGTGAGAATCCAACCTCACATCCCTAGTCTGAACCAGCGGGCTGTATTACGTAGTGTTAGGTAATTTTAAACAAAGCGCAGTGGCTTTGTCTGGGAGAAGGACTGGTAACATTTAAATCAATTTGGTTTAAAGTAATATTAGGGTAAAGGGCAGAGTAAATATAATCCTCTCTCTTTGGAACCAGAAGAACTTATTACAAGTACTAACTTCTGGAATCACTGAGATCGTTTCGTGACAGGCTGTATGAGGGGTATCATAATTGCCTCTCTCCAGATCTGTGGAACATTCCCTGTTGCCCAGCAAGCATTAAATATCTGTAAAATCTTTATTTTAGCTACGGTTCCTAAGTTTCTGATCATTTCGTTTGATATACCATCTGCTCCTGGTGACTTCCGCATTTTCAGCTTTGAAATGGCCAACTCCAGTTCATTAAGTGTAATTGGCACCTCTAGCGCCTCTGATGTTATTTCTTTCTGACTTCTAAATTGTGTCTTTTCTTGAATTTCGTGTTTTTTCTCTGAACTGATTTCAATGTCGTTATCTAAAGCAAAGGTGTCCGCAAATAGGTTGGCTGCCTCTTTTCCTGTGACCATGTTTCTATCTTTCTGCGTGATCTTTGAGTTCCACCCTGTGTCCTCATAATTAATTTGTTTCACAAGCTTAAATAACTTTCTTGTGTCTTTTTCAAAGTTCAGCGACCTTGTTTTCTCCTGCCAGCTTTCCCTTCTAACCTGCAGCTTTGCCCTTACAAATTTCGCGTTTGCATACTGGTAATTATTGTGATGTTCTTAGTTTGGCCTGGTTTCTGCTATCTTTCTGGATGTTTCTACTTCGTTATGTAAATTTTCTAGCTCATTACTCCAGTATGGCTTATAATGCTTACGGGCACTTCTTGGTTATACCCTGTTCTTCTTAGCAATCCAGTTGAAAGTTGGAGTCTCAACCCCCAGCCGGAAACTGGATGGGACAACAAACGAAGTAAAGGCGAAAGACGAATGGATGAGCCTACTCTACTCGAGTATGATCACAGTCTACCCTAGCAAAACAAGGTGCTGTAGTCGGAGGCAACCAGCCAAGAGGCGCACCACAGCAATCAGGATGCCACGCACACACGCCATGGAAATCTATCTATCTATCTATCTATCTATCTATCTATCTATCTATCTATCTATCTATCTATCTATCTATCTATCTATCTATCTATCTATCTATCTATCTATCTATCTATCTATCTATCTATCTATCTATCTATCTATCTATCTATCTATCTATCTATCTATCTATCTATCTATCTATCTATCTATCTATCTATCTATCTATCTATCTATCTATCTATCTATCTATCTGTCTGTCTGTCTGTCTGTCTGTCTGTCTGTCTGTCTGTCTGTCTGTCTGTCTGTCTGTCTGTCTGTCTGTCTGTCTGTCTGTCCGTCTGTCCGTCTGTCTGTCTGTTCGTCTGTCCGTCTGTTCGTCTGTCCGTCTATCTATCTATCTATCTATCTATCTATCTATCTATCTATCTATCTATCTATCTATCTATCTATCTATCTATCTATCTATCTATCTATCTATCTATCTATCTATCTATCTATCTATCTATCTATCTATCTATCTATCTATCTATCTATCTATCTATCTATCTATCTATCTATCTATCTATCTATCTATCTATCTATCTATCTATCTATCTATCTATCTATCTATCTATCTGCCTGCCTGCCTGCCTGCCTGCCTGCCTGCCTGCCTGCCTGCCTGCCTGTCTGTCTGTCTGTCTGTCTGTCTGTCTGTCTGTCTGTCTGTCTGTCTGTCTGTCGGTCTGTCTGTCGGTCGGTCGGTCGGTGGGTCGGTCGGTCGGTGGGTCGGGTCAGTCTGTCTGTCTGTCTGTCTGTCTGTCTGTCTGTCTGTCTGTCTGTCTGTCTGTCTTGGAAATGCGGGAGTGCGAGGGAATAAAAGTAAGATTTTCTGGCTTTAAAAAAACGAAAGCTACAGGAATACGTGTACTGGACAGTGAAGCCATTGTGAAGACCATGAATTAACGAATGTTGATATAAGACACGATGTTAGATGAAATATCAAGTGTAAGAATGTGTGAACAAAGAATTAGGAGGGGATTTGGCAAGCGCAGCCGTGTGAGAGGAAGAGAACGTCGTGTGTGTAATCAGTATGAAATGGAAATAACATCTACGGCTTAAGACATTTGCTGCGGGACACGGAACATCAATGGGTATGACTGGTGTGCTATAATGTCGATTCTTCAATCAGTTAATCTGTAAAAATTTCTTTGCGTTTACCGGCTGTAAACACTAGCAAAAAATTCTGGTTATTTATCTGTTTCTGGACTTAGGTGATGTTCCAGAACTTAAGTTTTGCGTCCACTTCCGTTGTATAGATCTGGCTTAATTGCAGGCTGTGTGGCTCCTTGCCTCTCAGGCAGATACACTTTGACCTCGAAATAAATCCTTAATTGGTCGACTCTTACGACATGCTTGTTAAGGAGGTAGTATGTCTATACCCCCCCCCCCTTCCCTCCCCCCACGATAGGCTACCGGAACCCACACGGGGAAAATATAGCCATTTGAAAAATATATTCATACAACAGTGACAAAGGTAATTGTGCGCCTATTGTTGAATATGGAGTATGCTGAAGTATGAACTTACGAAAAGTAATAGCCAATAATGTTATGTACCATTATATGTTCAGTTTTTTTTTTTTTATTCAAAGAGCGTTTAGAGGCGAGCTTTTACATTTGATCACTTTGAGTACTACTCTAATTAGACTTTTGCATTTGCTGCTGACGATAGAGACAGAGTGCTTATTGTTATGCTTTAAGAATGGTGTTGATTTTTAACTCAACTCAACTCAGCTTGACACACTAGGTTTTATCAAACATGACTAGTCTCTCTTCGCAAAGTGGCTGATTATCCGCAAAATGCGTTGCATTAAGCACGAACTCCGTGACTGCAGCTGCCACTCCTATGTATATCTGAAAGAGATAGACTCGTGAACCGAAAGAATGGGGTCCGAAACTTAATTTTCAGAGTCAGATATGGGCTAATCGTCAAAGGAGACTCCATATAGCTACCGTCTTCATCAACATAATTTTCAACGTCAGGTTCGGGTTACACCAAGGAGACTCCTCATATCTACCGTCTTCATCAACAGATTCTTAACGTAAGGTTTGGGTTGAACCAAGGAGACTCCGTATATCTATCATCTTTATCAACAGAATTTAACGTCAAGTTTGGGTTGAACCAGGTAGACTCCGCATATCTACAGTCTTAATCAACAGATTTTTAACGTCAGGTTTGGGTTGAACCAAGGAAACTCCGCATGTCTACCGTCTTCATCAACAGATTTTTAACGTCAGGTTTGGGTTGAACCAAGAAGACTCCGTATATCTACCGTCTTCATCAACAGCTTTTTAACGTCAGGTTTGGGTTGAACCAAGGAGACTCCGCATATCTACCGTCTTCATCATCAGAATTTGCAACGTCAGGTGTGAGTTAAATCAAGGAGACTCGGTGTATCTAGAGTCTTCATCAACAAAATCGCTGTCATCGTCATCATCAACATCATCATCATCATCATCATCATCATCATGGTAACCCGCAAGAAATGAGATAAGTTTTAAAAAAAGGCTAAAAAGACCTGTCTTATGTCATTGGCGCAGCAGCCATATGGCGCTAGAATCTCATTCCTATCAACCATTCCGCACTCCGTGAGTAATGTGGTCAACATCACGCAGACGGTCTTTCCTCTTTAAGGAAGATTACCTGGAGCTCATTTTAGACAGGAGTGAGCTAGGAGTCAGTATCAATTTTGAAAAATGACCGACTTGATTTGGATTTTATCCCCAGACGTTTGGGCCTACTGGCGATTGTGTGGTACCTCCGTCGCGGATACAAAGTGCCAAATTCACTGTCGGATATGCACACTATCCAGTTTCGTCCTTTTTAGGACGATTTTTTTTCATTTGAAGCCCCACCCTGGCTTTTGCCAGGGGCCGCAATATAGGCAGGCCATAAAATATGGCCAATTGTCTGAACGCGGTTTCTGGGACCTCTCTACGGCGATCCTCATCCACATGGAGGCACTTTGTGTCATCGGGTGTTTATCACTTGTGTGATGTCCTAGTGGGGTAAATAGTCCGTCCGTCGGATATGCATTTCACAAGAACAGAACGTTTTAGTGCGATTTAATTGAGGCAAATGACCGACGTTTATGTGAACACCGTAAGCGGGAAAATGTCTGTGGACTGATACGGTCAGTGCTTAACGTGTTCCTGAATTATTAGAGGTGCTGAGGTTAATGGGGCAATGATCGACCTGGTGAACCTTTACAATTGCAACATGTACATATTTTCATAAGACTGAGCTGACCATTAGAGCTACAGACATGAATCTATAGACAATATAACCAAACAGATTAAGTTCTCGTGACTCAGCCGAAATCGATAACCGTTTGAATTTTACAGGCCAGATCTAGAAACATGTCTCTCTGTGTTGAACAGCCTGGCTACTGATATTGCATAACTGGGATTTTCTTTCTTTCTGGTGGTACGCAGCGGCTGGCCGATCAGTTAAGAACGCAGAGCTCTCATGCGGGAGACACGGGTTTGAATCCGCGGTAAGGTTGCAGATTTTCGTACTTTCGATGGGGAAAAAAAACATCCTAACTTCAAAGGTACGCGACGATAGTACTAGTCACGCTGTCTTTTATCCTCACGCTCAAAAACACCATCCCCCCTCCATTTCCCCGCCCCCACCCCTTTCTAGACTACAAAACGTACCTGGTAAATATAGGCAGTATTGACAGTTGCTTTGGGGAGGGAGGGGGGTGGGGGGGGGGTATTTTGTGTTATAGATATTTTGTGGTGGAGCCTGACATGTTTTCAAAAATGACCTTGACCACCAGGTCGACCCAGCCATGATTGGGTACCGTGTGCAGTACCGGGAAGTAAAGGCGGCCGGCGTAATGCTGACCACAGCAACCATCTTGTGCCGATTTGTCTGCTGTCTGTCTGTGCATGTCTGTGTGTGTTTCTCTGTGTGTGTTGTGTGTGCCCCTTTGTTGTCTGTATGTGTCTGCATGTCAGAGTATATGTCTGTGCGTGCTGAATATATGTGTCTAAGTGTATTTCTATGTGTTTGTATGTGTATGCATTTCTGGGTGTTTGTCTCTGTGGGTGTTATTATGTGTTTGTCTGCCTGTTTGTCTGTATTTGTGTATGTGTGTGTGTGTGTGTGTGTTTGACTGCGTGTGTTTCTATGTGGCTGTATGTATGTGTCTGCATGTTTGTCTGCGTATGTGTGGTGTGTGTGTCAGTGTGTGAGCACGAATGTAAATATGTGTGCTGTGTGTTTCCCTGTGTGTGTTTATATGTAAGTGTCTGTGTGTGTCTGTATTTTTGTCTGAGTGTGTGTGTCTCTGTGGGAGTGTCCGTGTGTGCATGTGTGTGTCTCCATGCATGACTGTATTTATGACTGTGTGTTTGTATGTGTGTATGCCTGTATTACGTATGTATGTATGAATGTATGTATGTATGCCTGTATGTTTGTATCTATGTATGTATGTTTTTTGTATTTGTATGTCTGTGTGTATGTGTGTATGCATGTTTGTTTGTATGTATGTGTGTATGTATGTATGCCTGTATGTATGTATGTATGTATGTATGTATGTATGTAATGTATGCATGCATGTATGTGTGTGTAAGTGAGTGGGTGGGTGAGCGTGTGTATGTGGGTGTATGTATGCACGCGCGGGTTTTTGCATGCACTTTACAACATATGCTTTTGTGTTCTTTTATAATATTCATAATATGCATAACATCATATGATCATAACATGCTTTATTAGTAAAATACAACTGCTGTGCGAAAGATGGTTGACTGGAAGGGCCGAATGTAAGACGGGCCTGCGTGCCCAATTTGTGACCCTTTGAAAATAAAGTTCGTTCATTCGTTCGTTCATTCGTTCATTCGTTCGTTCGTTTGTTCGGTCTATAAAATATAGGTCTAGCCTTATATGCCCTATACGCCTAAAGGCGGGGAAAAGGGACCTTTACTTACTTTGTGGTGAGTACCTGCCACTGTTGTTATATATTATTTTCCTGAGTGCAAGGAAAACTCAAGTTTTGGAACACGTTCAGACGTAGATGAAAAATCAGAGCTTTCCCCGGGAGTTTACAAGCCATGAGAGCTAAGAAGAAGAAAAGGAGTTACCTGACCTTTCTCGTAGCAAAAAATCAAAATCCGCGGATAAGTCCCTCCAGTACTAACGTACTTCACTCTAAGTGATTAATGGGATTAGTGGTCAATGGAGATCTCAGTCTAGCATCACATTTCCTATACACATCTGTGGCGAAGTGATCAAGCCATTTGCCTCGTTCTCAAAATGGTCGTGGGTTCGTTTTACGGTGGCGCCGTTCAATTCACGTGTGCAATTTTTACGGAGATCCCTAGGAATAATCACCGGAGCTATGGAGGTCGTGCTCTGTGCGACGCTCTCGGCAGGCAGCTAGCTGTTCTTCGGAAAGAGATTGCGCCGTATGGGATAAAATCCGCTGCACTGTAATTGTAATGTTTTCACTTTAACGGAAACATATTTCACACTCAGCCAAACGGTTATTCTTGCAATGTTTTTGGGATTCACGAAACGTAATGTGGGCTTGTTTCAAACAGATGGATATGAATTACAATGCTGCATCAAGCTGTGACGCGATATCCAATTTTAGTTATGTAGCTATTAGGGAAAGTCACTGCTTACTGACTGTGGGAGAACTGCTCAATTACTGCAGTGTCTAACCACACACGTCGGCTCTGTGGCTAGGTCGATGCGAACGCTTTGTAATGCCGGGATGCCTGGTTCGATCCCAGCTGCAGGCAATGCGCCTTGAGTTGGTTTCGACAGTGGTACCAAGAAAGCCGACCGTCCAGTAAGCAATGGCAAACTACTGGACGTAAATTTGCCTAGAAAAACCACACAACAGCCAGGGGCTGTTGGGGTTGGTTCTGCAACGTCATGTAAAGGATACGCAACTAACCTAACACAGCTCGTTAACTCGTGAGACAAGGAATAGTTACGGTAACAACTCTTCAACTTCCTCATCACAAATCCCACCTAGCCCTAGGTTTTGCTCACTTACTTCATCTGCCAAATACTCGCCTTCGTAATAAACGTTCTGTTGGTGATAGACAAGCTTAAACGGTAAGTATATAATCCATTAACATTGCTGAAACAAGAAAGAAGATGATGTACGCATAGTTTGAAGCACTTAAAGTGTTTTTGTAAATATGTAAAACAACTGTTTGAAATAACTTCAAGAAATCGCATGTACATAAAAGGGAATTTCAAAGCAGCCATATTTCTTCCCCCTCCCCCCTTTTTTTTTCCTCCAACAATTTTTTTTTTTTTTTTACTTGCAGACTTATCCCAGCATTATTGAATGCGTTTCATCATGACACAAGTCAGTCTTTAACATCCCTGCCAGGTACATGAAATCTGGCAAACACTTTTTTTGTGTGTCTCGTTACCTTTTATCCGATTCCTTATAAGGTCTTTAACATTTTAATATGTCTAGACAGCCAGACTCCTAACCGTTTTTTTTTTTCTTTTTCTAAAACACATTTCTAGCGGGTCTTTGCATTCGAAAAACAGCAGCAGGAAAGGAGAACTGTATTGATAATAACAAGGCATGAACTATCTATGTGTCGGCCACATCCAAGCGTGGTGTTGAATATGCGATGCGAATCGAAAACATAAATATCTATGTTTCTTTGTAGCTGCCAAAAATCTTTAGAAGAGAATGGCTGTTTAGGCAAAGAAATGTTCGATCTACCCCCTCCCGGAAAACTTCAATTTGCAGGTAAAGTGGTCCAGCATTCACGTTTGTTTAATCATTTGATTATAAATCCTAATTTTACACCGGTTCTCTCTTAACTGAGCTGTGATTCTTACGCCTGCATAAAGCAAAATGGAACACTACTGTCTAGAAATACGGAAAGGTACCAACAACCAATAGAAGACATGAAAATAGATTGATTAGCTTTATGTGTGGAAAATACTAGGTAAGATGTGTAATGAAGGGGGCTCAACGAGTGAGTGCACCCAGCTCCGTAGAGAAAGTGAGTTGCCCAGGCAACGAAGTAAAGTAACATCAACTTCAACACAGTACCAGCTGATAAAGAAACATATTGATCTTAAAGAGTGTAATGGTGTCAATTCCCGGGAAAATCCCAGAGAGTTCCCGATTGGGAGGACAAGTCAGAGGACCAGGGATACAATATGAAAACGAGATAAGTGGGTCTCGAGTATCCCGTGGTGAGCGAATAAGGGATACAAGAAAAGCGTGAGACTGGAACGGAAGACGTGAACCCAGAGACGTTTGTAAGACAGTTGAAGTTCGGACCTGGATGTGTGCGGTCGTATGTGAGAGAACACCTGATAAGAATGGAGAACTTGTGACCACGTATAATTGTTCGAGAGAATACATTAATGTTTCCTGATTGCCAGTTTCAACGTGTACTAATATCAGGTACAAGGCTTTAGTATGATATGGATGTGTGATTCGAGAGATACGAATGCAGCAAAGCAGTGTGTGAGAGAGTTGGCCAAGTCATCAGAAATCAGCCATGCAAAGCGACCACGAGGACGAAAGAATGCGCTGTTAGTGAGATGTTTGTTTCAGTGAATTAAGGTCATAACTGAACATTCGTTTTCTGGTGTGTTATAGCAACTAAGTGTACGTTAATACCGCAACGTGGCGTGTAGAAACAAACCGCTAGCACAGCACATTGCACTGAGTATTCTTCTAACTTTAAATATGAAGAAATATCAAAGATGAAAATACGGCAGATTCTTATGTATAATTTTGGGCAGGTTAGAAGAATGTGTGTGTGTGATGTGAATGTGTTTTTGTTTGATGTGTATATGTATATGCGTGTGTGTGTGTGTGTGTGTGTGTGTGTGTAGCAGAAACTGTAGTGTAGAACTTTTAACGTGATAAAGGCGTACGCGTTGTAAACCACACACAGAAAAAAACATGTCTTGGTTTAACATGAAATGTTGGACGAGGAATGGATTTTATTCTGAATTCTTCAGCATAATAGAAACGAACTGTAGTTAATTTAAAACTATAAGAGACAAGACAATTAAGAAGCGACTGTTAATTTGTTGAAGACATCGAGGGAACAAAGGAGACATGTCAAAAGAATATGGCTCTTTATAAGACTAAAAGGATCTGTTTTCAACTAGAGTACGAGGAAGATAGAGGATAAGCTGCAGGTACATGGAAGGGAGGATAAAAACAGAGTGTTGCTTAACAAAGAATGGTGAAAGTAATACCACATATTAAAAAATGTCTTTTCTTCTTTGTCCTACTGCCTTGCTGCACAGCGTCGCAGAGGAATTATATGAGTTTTTTTGTCCTTTTGCTAGGTTGGTAGCTTGTGTTAATGTCAAAGTTGCCTTTATGAAGTATTTCTTTTACTGCCTCCATCTATTGTTTTCGTGGTCAGCCACTTGCCTTGTAGCCTACAGTTCTCATATAGTACGTTTTAACTGTTGTCTGATACTTTGATCAGTTCTGACCAGATGACCAAACTATTTGATTCTTTTGTGTTCAATGAAATCATTCACCAGTAATTTTTTTTATCTTCTATTAAATATTTCACCAATACAATGCCTACTATTGGTCTTCGTTCTTCGTTTGTGACTCTGTACCGTCTGGTTTTTTCCGCTGCATTTCTTACACACCTAATTCTACATGCTGTAATTTTGCATAGCGAATTTGAAAGTATAGCAGCAAAGGGCATAGTGCTAGGAAAAGAGGGACGGCTGCACACCAGCACAAAAATGGGCAAAGGATACAAGTCACTCCTTGGGTAGGACAGTTATTTTCAGGTCGGCTGTGATGAGGGCGACGTTCTGTAAAGGATCTGCTGTATGAAAAGTTTCAGTTATGTGGGGAGTAATTAAAACAATTAATATTAAACTATATATTCATTAACTGGTGGTACAGCGCACACACAAAAAAATGTGAAGTAAAGTGTAAGACAGATTTGCCAATGTAGCTCTTTAAACGTATTCCACTGATTGAAGTTTTGAAGGTTTTTGAACAAACTCATCCCGTTCAGTCTGGATTGCCGACGTAATATTCTCTAGGTTGTCGTTCGTCCAGGCTGGCCATTTGGAAGACCGAACCGCTCTGAGTTTTGATTGATAGTTTGTTTGAATTTTGAACAACGGATCAACATCATGGCACTCGGGTAGTAACCCATAAGTGCTCTGCTCTTCTTCTAACTCAAGTCTTGAGTCCGAAAAAGCTCAGCACAGTGCACAAGCTCTGTAGCACAGGCGAGGATCCTGAAATACTTTGGGTAGATTTTTTTACCTTAAAATCTTGCCCAGGAAACGCCGTTAGGTTACTCTTTTCGATTTCCAACTGCCAAGGAATTTTTTACGTGCGCAGCAATGCACACGGACGTCCGATCTTACTGTCTAGAGACCAGGGGGAATTACCAGAAGTCCAAGTCCACGTGAAAAAATCCCAGCCCTTACCGGGGATGGAACCCAAAGAAATAAGAACAAGACGTGTTTATTGGTTAAGACACACAATGCGATAACAATATAACTAGAATATTACTGCACTGCAACGATCCACAGCAAATAACCAAAACAGACCGAAACACACAAAAAGGGAATTATGAAGAGATGTAAGAATGAATGAATGAATGAATTTCTACCCCACCAGGACATCACAAAAGCGATAAACACCCGATGACACAAAGTGCCACCATGTGGATGAGGATCGTCGTGGAGAGGTCCCAGAAACCGCGTTCAGACAATTGGCCATATTTATGGCCTGCCTATATTGCGGCCTCTGACAAAAGCCAGAGTGGGGCTTCAAATAACAAAAAAATTACGTCCTAAAAAGGACGTTTGAGTATTATGAACTCCTCTAGAGATGTAAGAAGGTTGGGGAGATCATCGATTGAGTTGCACAAGTTAGAAAAAATGCTGATGACATTGTGTGAATGTATTGAGGGCTTTTCTTTCATAAAGAGGAAAAAAATGTGGGGTGGGAGGGGGCGGGGCGGTTAATCCTCTTTTGTTTATGTTCTCCGTGAATCTAAATGTAGCCATGCTTATCGGGGATCGGAGAAATGTAATTAGTGAGGAAGCTTCGTGCACTTATTTACTGCAGGCTCCAGTTTCATACGCATAATATAGAGGGAATGCTTTCTCTATAAATTTTGCAGCAGCATCTTATAAGATTCCGTTTTTATTTTTCAAATTATTGTATGCTTTAAAGTTATGATTTGATTTTGATTTGATTCAAAAACAGACATCACAGCACTCGGGGCAATCCCATAAGTGCTCCGTCTCCATCTTCAGCAGCCAACGAAGGGTAACGATACTAATAGTGCCAGTATCATTCTGATTAAACGTCCGTCTTGCCTTTTTTTCGAGCATCGAGCATCTGTCGGAACCTCTCGTCATTCCCCCCTGCATTAATCTGTCCAGACTGCTACTCCGAACTGTACATGCTCTCCCAATAAACCCTAACTATGTCTGCCTTATCATGTATCAGTATTCAACTAAGTTGAGCAGAGTCAGCCAGCCAGTCTGTCCGCCTGATCATTTAACAACACACCGGCGTTTCCCTGTGAAAAAGTCCAGACAATACTCCTCACCCGTGTCCTCCGCAGCAAAACATGCCACTCTGCATGAAACATGCCTGTCCTGATCTTCCTCAGCATGCTTTCTGAGTCAGTTACAATCAAAATATGTATGTGTGTGTATCGTGTTCTCTAGCCAGCGGAAAGCTGCAGTGACCGCCCCACCTCCATTCTTAAGCTAGATGTTGTGGTATCATATGCTAGACCCTCCTGTACCAAACGTCGACCATTAACTTTTGCGAAGAAGCCACAGGCACTTCTTTTGCCTCTTGACACTGAACCGTCTGTGTAAATGAACAAATCCTCTTAGCGAGCATTATCTTGAATTAATTGCTGAATTTCCATCTCCGTAGCACCTGCTGGCCAGTCTCTGCATTTCCGGCTCAGTGTGATTATGACCCTACACAAGTCTGTCTGTTCAGGTGGCACTTTGACCCACGGCTCTCCTCGCTTAATGTTCTCAAGGATGCTAGCCTGTCTGATTGTGTCTTCTGCCTGACCCATCCATGACTTCTCTCTTATCAGCCGCTGACCCTTAACTGCACCCAGAGCTTCATGCAAAGGGTGGTCTGTGTCTGCAGCTACCCTAAGATATGACGTCGCCTGTAGCACCTAGTGCCTACCTGTAACAGTCGGCAAACCAAGGATGTATCGCATACACACCACTGGGGTGTCTCTGGTGCAACCTAGAATAACCCGCATAGCCGCGTTCTGAATGCATTCTAGTTTGTCAATCTGACTTTTTGAGACGGTAAGCATTCCCAGGTCATAATCAACCACTGACTGCGAAAAGGATTATCTGCTTTATGTCAATTGCAGCCATTGTCTTAAGTGCACTTAGTCCTTGTTAGCATCTTGTCACAACACTCTCCACATGGTCTTTAAAGGACAGGCTCCTGTCAAATGTAATTCCCAGATACTTCAGTTTGCTCTCTCTGTTGACGTTTCTACCATCTATCGTGAGACTTGGGACATTAGCTTTAAAGATGTTTTTGTCTAGAGAACACCACAAAACAGACGCCTTTTCCGAGTGGACGACAGCCCTCATTTCTGTATGCCACTCAGTCACTTTGTCTACTAACGCTTGTAGCTCCCGGGCTGTTTGTTCCCTCTCTTCCCCCTGCCTATAAAAAGGCTATATTTAGGCATATTAGGCTAGACTTACATTTTATAGACCAATCAGCACAAGATGTGTGATGCGGTCAGCACCACACCGGCCGCCTTTACTTCCCGGAACAGGACCTGGTACCCACTCATGGCTGGGTCAACCTGTGAGCCAAGGTCATTTTTGAAAATCCCGCTCCGCGAGTGAGCGAACCCACGACCTTCCGATTCGTGGCGAGCGTCTAGCCACTCGGCCACGGCGACTTCCTCTGCCTATATTCAAGTATATCATCCGCAAAAGTCAGTATCATTACAACTCCAGGTGCTTCTAAGCTTAAAGAAAAAAAGCTTAAAGGTATGAGAGGAGAGATAAAGCGATGATAAGAAAAATTTTATGGGTGGGAAAAAAATATTAGCAAATTATATTCAAGCGCCACCAACTTTGTCACTTAAGGGACAATGATTTCGTTAGGAAACGCCCGTCTCATAACGACGTTGTGAATTTCGTCGAAAATCATTAAAATCCTATTTGACCAGATGAAAACAAATTATCTAGCAATAATAACACATGATCAACTAGATGAGTTTCTCTGCTTTGAGGGGACTATGTTTAAGTTGTTTACGTGGGATGATTAAGTTTTCCATCTATGCTTTTTAGAATGTTAAAATATGTGAAGAGATTACAAATTAATCTAGTAACAGAAAGTGTAATGATCGGCTCTCATAGAACTAGGCACCAACTTGTTCTTAGTGCACTTGTATCCATGGCCAGGCGCACACGCTGTCTGGAGGTGACAGGTTCAATTCCCGGCACGGTAACTATAGCTTTCGATTTTTATGTTGTCTAGTGTATTCTTCTATCTTTCTACTTCTTTCCATGAGAGCCAATCAATACACTTTCTGTTACTAGATTAATTCATACAATTTAACGGCCTCAAAGGTTCCACCTCTGTTTATTTATAGAAGAGAAAACAGCTAAGCAATTTCATGAGTTTTGGGAGACGTTGTAGACATTCATCTAAAAACTGAGACAGAACCTTTTTGATGTGACTTTAGACCATTGAAATACAATGAAAGCAAACTATCATATAATGTTTAGTAACCACTGATGCACAGCAAAATAACAGATATTCGAGGACACACTAGAAACTAGAAAAATAAAATATATATTTACCATCATTTACCATCTTGTATGTATTAATTGGCTCCCATAGATTTAAAAGCATGTATTGATGGTAAACATCGAACTATGTCCGGGAAAAAATATCGTTGTTTTGGTTAATAACGTGTTTATTATTTAGTGCTATATGCGCGTTGGACCAATGGTTTGACATTAGTGATTTGGAACTACAAAGCGACAATGTTTTTTTTTTTTTTAAGCATCCTTGCTTAAATATTTTGTGCACATTTTCCATCTCGTCAGTGAGGTAAACAACTCCGCTAAGACCGGTCCCAAGCCCGGCTGTAAAAGGAGGAGGGTCTGGCTGAACCTGAGTGCTTCATGCGTCTCCGGAAGTAGTGGGTAACCGTGAATCAGCCAGACGGCCTGCATGGAGGCCGCAAGGAGGCAGCCCCTCCACCATGCAAAGGCACAACAGGCCAATCACCTGTTTGCCTTAAACCACGATTACAAGTAACTACAGAGAGAAAACCGGACGGATCTTAACGGCGACGAACTGGCATGGCTTACGGACTACGATTTATGGAACATGGAATATAAGAGGCATTAACGGAAAGGAAAACGAGTTAGTAGGGGAGATGAGGAAAGCAAAATTAGGAGTCTTGGCTCTGACTGAAACCAAGAAAAAGGGGCAAGGAATCACAGATCACGATGGAAGTATGCTGCTCTACAGTGGTGTCCCTATGACGGAGAGAGCCAAGGGAGGTGTTGGCTGTATTGTGGCCAGGAATCAAGTTAGTAACATCAAGGGATGGAAATTCATCTCAGAGCGAATAATGGTGTTAGATCTGAAAGAAGAAGATAAAATTGTCAATTTTGTCATTGTGTACGGGCCAAATGAAGATGAGCGAGTAGATGTTAAAGAAGAATTCTTTGAACTGCTCCAAAAGACCATAGATGACTGTCACGATGAAATTATCCTCCTAGGAGATCTAAATGCCAGAGTAGGAAATGATCACTCTAGATGGGGTGGAGTGATCGGGAGATATGGTGAAGATGTTTTGAATGATAATGGCAAGCGACTTCTCAGATTCTGCAGGGAACAGAACCTTGTCATTACAAACACAAAATTCCCCCACAAGCGTATACATGCGTACACACGATGTGAACCTTCAAAGAATGAAAAATCCATCATTGACTACGCCATAGTTAGGAAAAGTTCATTCAAGTTTGTGAGAGATGCCAGAGTCATGAGAGGACCAGAGATTGGAAGTGACCACTATCTGGTCACAATAAAGAGAACAACTGAAAGAACTGCTCCAACAAGGCAACACCGACAACTATGCAAGAAACCAAGCAACCAAGAAGGGATGAGGATATTTAAAGCATACAAGCTAAGAGAGCCAGATATTAAGGCTAGATACCAGGAGCTTATAGTGAAAGCAATAGGAACTGAAGAAGAATCATCAGAGGACACTGAAACTCTCTGGTGCAGATTCAAGAATATCCTCACAGCAGCTGCAGTAGAAGCATGTGGTGAAGTCCCAAGTGGAAGGCGGGGACACAGGACACCTTGGTGGACAGAAGAAGTCAAATTGAAAATAGGAGAAAAGAAAAGGGCATGGAAGCAATACCTGGCAGCCAGGAACACAGCTGAAGAAATAGGAAAATATAAACAATATGTGGCACTCAGAACAGAGACCAAAAATATTGTGCTTAAAGCAAAACAGAAATCATGGGAAGAGTTTGGAGAAAAGTTGGAAAAGAATGCAAGAGAAAAACCAAAAACTGTTCTACAAGACCCTTAAGAACATGAGGAAGGAGAAAGAGTGCCCACTTAAATTCATAAAAGACAAGGAAGGGGCTCTGCTTACTTCTACAAATGATATCATGGGCAGATGGAAAGAATACTTCTCAGAGCTCCTCGGCGCTGAGGGAAGTCATGACCCAGAAATAATGGACCTCACTGCTGAGAAGGAATTCAATCATGGGGAAGATAACATCAGGATGGAAGAATTGAAGGCAGCTATTGAGAAGATTAAGCTGGGAAAAAGCAGCAGGTCATGATGGTATAACACCAGAGATGGTCAAATATATGGGAGTCGAAGGTGAGCGCCTTCTACTGAAGGTTCTACAGGCAGCCTGGTGTAGCAAAACTATACCAAAAGATTGGGAGATTGCCATCATTATACCTATATTTAAAAAAGGTGATAACAGACAATGTGAAAACCACAGAGGCATATCCCTCCTCAGCATTCCCGGTAAAAGTTACTCTAGAATTCTTGAGCAGAGACTTAGAAGTCTGGTAGAGCCACAGCTGGACGAGGCCCAGTGCGGCTTCAGAGCAAACCGAAGTACTCAAGACCTTATCTTCACACTGAGACAGATGAGTGAAAAAGCCCTGGAATATAAGAGTGAGATTCACTTATGTTTTTTGGATCTGGAAAAGGCATTTGACAAGGTACCCTGGAACAAGCTCTGGGACTGCTTGGCAGGGAAAAACATCCCAGCACCCCTGATCAGTGCAATACAGAGTTTCTACAAAAAGTGCAGAAATTATGTAAGAACAGCAGACCAAAAGTCAGAAGAATTTAAGACCACCAGCGGTGTTAGACAAGGTGATATTCTCTCACCTTACCTCTTCATTCTTATGATGGATGATGTCATCAAGACCTGTAAGGAGAAGACAAAGAAGTACTCTGTAGGGTACTGGAAGATGAGACCAATCTGTATATCAGAGCTGGCTTTTGCAGACGATGTGGCCCTGATAGCTAAATCAGAGGCACACCTTCAGTCCAACTTACTTGTCTGGAAGGAAGAGCTTGAAAAGAAAGGGATGACCATCAGTGTCTCCAAAACTAAAACCATGGTGATCTCAAGAGAGGAGAAGAAACACCAGATCATGATGGGTCAGTATGCGTTGGAGCAGGTTAACCAGTTTCAAATACCTTGGAGTTGTATTAGACCAAAATGGAGGCATTAAGACTGAGCTGGCTACACGAAAAGCAGCTGCTGGGAGACTCTTCCAGGCCATAAACCGAGGGTTTCTTAGCAAAAGAGAAATTGGCAAGAGAACGAAAATGGCTGTTTACCGCTCTACCTATGTACCAGTCCTGACCTATGGGTGTGAGTCATGGGCAATGACAACAGCTCACAGAAGCCAGCTGCAGGCCTCGGAAATGAGATACCTGAGAAAGGTGGTCCAAGTGACAAGAAGGGACAAAGTCCGCAATCAGACAATACGTCAAGATCTTGATACCCAGCCCTTACTAACCCGAGTGGATCAGTCGCAGTTACGATGGTTTGGACATGTGTGCAGAATGGGAGAAAATCGGCCACCATGGCAAGCATGGGAGGCTAAGAACCAGGGAACCAGACCTCCGGGACGACCCAGGGTGCGCTGGGAAGACAACATCCGACAGTCCCTGACTGACAGAGGACTGGAATGGAACAAAGCCAGAAAGAAAACTGCTGATAGAGACGTCTGGCGATCTCTCTGGCAAACCTCTACACCCCAAGGTAGAAGAGGAGCGACTAAGTAAGCAGTGAGGTAAACTCTGTAATTCTTCTCTTAAAATATTACGCAATGTTTTTTTTTTTTTTTTAAACATAAAATCGTCAGTACTTTTCTACAGATTTTCCCTCGGCTCATTTTTGCACTCATTTTTTCCTACATATCTTTACTCACGACTTACTTTTGTTTTCTTCTTTCTTACATATCTTCCGCGCGACTCTCTTTTATGTTCCTCTTTCTTATATATCTACACATACTTTTCTCTTGTTTCATGATTATCATCATGTAGCAGGTCATTTGCAGAACGTCGCTCTCATCACGGTCTGACTGAAAGAATCTCCGTCGTGGCGCTTGATATGACCAAACATATTTCAGCTTCCGAGACAGGATGCTGTTTATTAGCCAATCTTCCGTGATGTTCAGATCTTTCAAGATGTCAGTATTTCTCTTTTTCTGTGTCCAAGGTATTCTGAGAATCTTTCTATAGCATTTCAGCTCAAAAGCCCGTATCTCTCTCTTAAGGACTGAGATGGTCCACGACTCACATCCATATGCTGCTACAGGGAAGAAGCATGCTCTCACAATTCGGCTATCCTCGAAATAACGGTCTCAAATTATCGAGGCCGAAAATATACCCTGACAGGGCCTCAGTCACATGTCAATTGCGAACTTTCGGCGACTTAAATTGCGCACTTCTGGTGACTTCCGCCACCGCCGAGAGTCTCTCCCACGCCGCTACGCGTGGCGTGGATTGGGGCTAATCTAGATTACTAGGACTCACGAGCAGCAGCTACCGCATCTCCTGCAGCTTTCTTTATTTCATTTGCTAGTGAGTCCCAGCCATCTGGTTTAGCGCCAATCCACGCCACGCGTAGCAGCGTTGGAGATACTCTCGGCGGTGGCGGTATAGTCCCCGGAGTTCGCAATTGACAACTGGCTGAGGCCCTGTTAGGGTATATTTTCGGCCTCGATAATTTGGGACCGTTATTCGGAGGATGGCACACAATTACAATTGTATCTCCTTGCTTAACCATAGACCTGTAAGGCTGTTACATCTTTTCATTGCTATAGCTATCCTCATTTTAATTTCTGTCAAACAGTCATTCTCTTGTGTACGCTGCTTTTTTTTTTTTTTTTTTGTTAACATCTTCACACACTACTCCCTTCTGTGCTGCTCTTTCTTACGTATCTTTACCCAGAACTTTATTTTATATTCCTCCTTCTTACATATCTTCATTAAGCGAATGTAGTGAACATCTATGGTATCAAACGGACAGTGCAAAAGAACAGATAGGTTTGAAGACTAATTCAACTGGAGGGGAAGGGGAGAGGCGGGTGCGGCTGCTAGAAGAAATTCAACATTGAAGGGCAAACAGAGGCGGACTTATATTAATCAGGTTGCAACCGGTACTGTCAGCACCTCAACTTTTCGTTGATTACTGAGAAAGGTGAAAGAGTAACGTGTGGGAATGTGGCGAGCAGTGATGTTAATTCTTTCATTCATTCCTTCATTTACATATCTTTACATAGGACTCTCTTTTGTATCGCCCCTTTCTCACATATCTGCGCATACTGCTCTGTCTTCTGACATTGTTATTTATCCCTTATAATAAGTAACACTATTTTTTTCCTCCTCAATACTCTCGTCAGTTAACATCCACTCTACCCCCTTTTTAAACCTCTAATGCCCTCTTACAAATCTTCCACACTGTGTACTTTTTTTTTAGTATCCAGAAGCCATGAGTTGTTAACCCTTAGGCTCTGTATTATGGATATCGCAACCCTTCGGCCTTGATTCCATGATAAATACCGTGAATCTGGGAGAATTTATTTGATTTGATTTGATTCAAGAACCGACATCACAGCACTCGGGGCATTCCCATAAGCGCTCCGTCCCCATCTTCAGCAGCCAGCGAAGAGTTCCGATACTAAAGGTGCCAGTAGCTTTCTGATTAAACGTTCGTCTTGCCTTTCCTCTGAGCCTCAAGCCTCTGCCAGAACCTCTCGTCACCCCCAACTGCATCAATTTCACCAGACTGTGGTGATCCATCTGCTCCTCCGAATTGTACACGCTCTTCCACAAGGCACTAACCACGTCTGCCCTATCATGTATCAGTATTCCACCAAGCTGTGCAGAGCCAGCCAGTCTGTCCGGCTCTTCATTTCCCAACACACCGGCGTGACCCGGTGAAAAAATCCAGACAATACTCCTCACTTGTTTCCTCAGCAGCGAAGCATGCCACTCTGCACGAAGCATACCTGTTCTGATCTTCCTCAGCATGCTTTCTGAATCAGTTACAATCACGATGTAGGAGAATTAAACACTTATGTTTTTTTTTTTTTTTTTTTTATGTATTTCAATCTTCAATATTTTTAACTCCTCGTTGTTTTATTACATATCTTTGACACTTCTCTTTTCATAATCAACGATCAATCCTCACGCTGTGTTCAGCAACCTACATTTTAGAATACCATTAAGAAATTTGTGATTTCCAGCACAGCTGTCCAACCAAGTTCACACGCTAAATCATTTACATCACGCTGCGTTTAAACTTGCTGGGTAAACATCATACATATACGGCTTCAAGTTGCAAATGGAAGTAACACAAGCTTTGTCTGTCTCGACATGCCTTACTAGCATATATGCTGATGGTTTGACAAAAAACATCATGAAATAATGGCTCTCAGTTCCGATTGTAAAATAATGTACACAAGTCGACTTATAGAGCTCGGTTACGCAGATGAAACGGCTCCCTCTTTCAAGCAGTATAAATTAATGAGAAAAGTTTATCTTGTCTGTCAGGAGATTCCCTGAAAATGAAATTCGGTTTCTGAATAATATTAATACTAAACTACGACTACGGATAAAACTAGATGTCAGTCAAAAATTAAAATCAATCACTGAATAAACCTGAATACCCTGACTATGATTAGTAAGCCAGAGACTGATCAATAGAAGTCACAAGCAGACAGGCTGCAGCGAAGCAGAGACGAAACGGCATCAGTGCTTGTAATAAGGCAACATTTAATATATTGATCGGCACTCTTCGTAAAAACATAGTAGAAAGATAGAAGAACACACTAGACAACATAAACATCAGAAAGCAAATCGCTATGGAAATAAGTATACTAAGCCAATGAATAGCTAGGCACCCCTTTAAGAAAGCTGTCTTCATTATCCATGTCTATCGCACACCTTGAAATCTACAGCTGTCGAATGCCGACATTATAAGTGTCAAACCATTAAATTGTCACCACAAATTACATAAATTAATATTTAACTAGCGTAGGTGGAATTAAACGCACAACAACAGATATAAAGACATTGGATGTTAATGCTGTGTCTAGAATACAACAAACAGAAAGAAATTTGATTCGTCAGTTCTACTGTGTTACATGTAATGCAAGTGTCTAATCCACTTCACCAGCAACCATTTATGGTTGCAATTATGTAGGTAAAGGACCCTTTTCCACGCCCTATGGCTAGACCTATATCGTACATACCAATCGAAACTTGGTGTGGGGGGGGGGTGTGATCGGTATAACGCCGGCCGCCTTTACTTCCTAGGACTGCAACTAATACCCACTCAAGGCTGGGTCGACCTAGGAGTCAAGGTCATTACTGAACAAATCCCGGAAGCCAAGACCTGTTGATCCACAGGCAAGCATCTAGCAGCTACAACACGGCGACTCCCGTAGCACTTATAAGACATGTTTTTCCCTACCTATTGTATTAATGTGGATCATGGGCTTATGCTAATCAATAGTGAAAGTATTCGTGCATTGTAAACGTAAATGTTTTGTGCCAAAATGAGAATAAATATTAGTTTTCTAAATGAACTGAAGATGGTTGAAAACTCCCTCTTTAACAGAAATATATCTTTGAAATGCAAATACTCTCGCAGTATTAAAAGCGCCAACATTTTACAGGACTACGGGTGACACCTGGCTAGTGCAGCTGTTACGGGCATCATAATTCTAACTTCTTTGGAGGATGAACACAGCTTCTGCGATCTGTCTTCTTGATCTGCCTTTAAGACTGTCATTTATAAATCTCAAGGTTGTATAGTACACCTGCAGTCTGGAGGGCCAGACTGATCTATACATCGATTAAACAACAGAAATGGGAAGATGTGCTTCATGGTAGGAAAATTGTCCAACGCAAAAACTGGCACTTGGCATTAAATACAAGCTGGGCTTGACGTTACATATGGCCTGCATTTGGAAAATGGAAGCAGAGACTGAACACTGATTTAACGAAGCAGATCAAATCGCAGGACAGATGTCA